>PVKP010036377.1:0-22510 GCA_004027715.1 Plecturocebus donacophilus | reverse complement strand
GCAGAGGCTTTGCTGAGCTGCTGTGGGCTCCGCCCAGCTGCCGTGTGAACTTCCCTGCAGTCCTGTTTACGTAGGTGTAATTAGATCTGCCTCGGCAATAGTGGCCCGCCTCCGTAATGGCGGGTTGCCTCGGCAACGGCAGGCTGCCTCCGCAATGGCGGACTACCTCTGTAGTGGTGGAGTGCCTGTAATGGCGGACTCCCCTCCCCCACAGAACTGGACCGTCCCGGGTTCAGCTGTGCCCGCTGCGAAACTCTTAACCAAGAGCGTTTCCAATTGCTGTTTTAGCCGAGCCTGATCACCTGGCTCGCTGTCTCAGAGCCTTTTTTTAGTTGAAGGGTCGACTCCCCGGTGTTCCAGTCGCCTGTTGAAAAGGCGCCGGGATCTGTGTGATTTCCCCTGCGGGGACACACTGCGCAGGCTGAAACAGGGGCGCTGAGATTCCTAGCGCTTTTTTGCCTGGGAATCTCCTGGGCTGGCTCCCTGATTCAGTCCCCTTTTTAATCTGCCTTCCCGTAGCTCCACTCTCAAGTTAAGAGGGCAACAGACCAGTGGATTTTGTGCCGAGAACAGCCGCGCCGGGGCGCCGGCAAAGCAGCCGCGCTGGTCGAAACAGCCGCGCTGGTGACCCGTGGGGCTGCTCCGCCTGGGGATCTCCTGGTCTGGGGGTAATAAAAATCCGTCTGGAAATGCGGCGTCCACTCACCCTCTGCACTTTCACTGGGAGCTGCAATCCTGAGCTGCTCCTATGCGGCCATCTTGGCAAGTCGCATGAGACACTTTTTCTAACTTCTGATATAGACAAGCCTCTTTAAGCATTGCATTTATAATAAGAAAAATTCTATTAAGAATCAAAATCATATTTTGCCCTCAGTGTGTCCCTATTTCATTTAATCCTAAAAGTTTAGATGCCATGTAATAGAAAATATGAAAAAAAATCCATGACATATATGAAGGTTGGGAGCATATGGCATGTTGTTAACATACTTAATATGAAGGAGGAGTAGTTTAGTATACTGGAAAGAGTGTTGCATTCCATCAGAAACATGGATGTACATCTTGGTGTGAATACATGCTAGCTGTGCTATTTTTGGAAAGTCACTTGGCTTCAGTTTCTTCAAGTGTGAATTGTAGAGGTATTTATGATTAACCCAAGAGATACATCATTTAGCACAGTTGTTAGCATATAAGTGGTGGTCATTAGATAGTAATGGTGGTGGTAATAGGGGATGGGTTATAGGAGTAACAGCAGCAGTTTTTCCTGTAGATGTTGATAGGTATATAGATTATATTACAGGCATCTTTTAATTTTAGGTGTGCTAAAAAAGGCTTACAAAAGACTGAAGATGAATCAACAAAATAGAAAATTATAACAGGAAATTGCTATCGTTTGATTGATGATGCCTGGTCCAAAATTCACGTTGAAGCTTTATCCTTAATGCAACAGTATGTGGTGTGGCCTTTGGGAGGCCAAGTCCCTATGATGGGATCAGCACCCTTATAAAGGGCTGGAGAGAGAAGGGAGTGCCCTCTTGCCATTTTGTTTCTTTCACCATGTGAGGACACAGCACAGCCTTCCTTCCCTCTGGGAGTCACAGCAACATGATACTATCTTGGAAATAGAGACTGGGCCCTCCAGACACCAAACCTGACAGCGCCTTGATTTTGGATTTCCTAGCTTCTGGAACTGTAAGACATACATTTGCCTTCTTTACAAATTACCCAGTCTCAGGTATTTTGTTCTAGCAGCATAAATGGACTAAGACAGGAATATTTCTTCTTGATAACACTGATGCTTTGATTTGTTATCTGAGACAATGCCCCTTTCCTGGTACGAGGTACCTAAGCTTTCAAATTACTAATAAAAAAATTGCTAAGTGAGCATTGCATCAAATGAAGTTGAGGTTTTCAATTTCACTTTTAATTGAATTATGGATACAGGAAAATGAACAAATCATAAATGTACAACTTGATGAATTTTCACAAAGTGAACAAGATTAAGAAGCAGCATATTACCAGCATCCCTAGTACTCTCTCCTTTTACTCTCTTCAAGCTACCTTACTCCAGAGAACCACTATCCTGACTTCTAACACAGCACGTTAGCTTTTTCTCTTAATCAAGTGGAGTGGTTCAAGAGAACTATTTTATCTAAACTAGGAAAGCATAAAGAACTATTTTCCCTCTCAGCAGAGATCAAATTCTCATGTCCTTCAAGTCAGATGCCCATCTTGTTTTTCTAGTGTTGGATGTACACTGACTTTTAAAAACAATTTAAAGTGTGTTATTTGTGAACAACATATAATGAGGTCTTTTTATATTATCCGGTCTGGCAGTCTGTAGCTTTTAATTGGCATGCTTAGACTTAGCGTTTGTATTTAAGTATGCTTCAATGTGGTTCAATGTTAAGCTGATGTTTTATTTATTTATTTTTATTTTTATTTTTTGAGATAGAGTCTTGCTGTGTCACCAGGCTGAGTTCAGTGGCATGATCTCGGCTCACTGTAACTTCTGCTTCCTGGGTTCAAGTGATTCTCCTGCCTCAGCCTCCCGAGTAGCTAGGATTGTAGGCACCCGCCACTACACCCAGCTACATACACTTTTGTATATTTTAGTAGAGACGGGGTTTCACCATGTTGGCCAGGCTGGTCTTGAACTCCTGACCTGATCCACCTGCCTCGGTGTTCCAAAGTGCTGGGATTGCAGGCGTGAGCCACCATGTCCGGCCAAAGCTGATGTTTAAACTGGTATTTGTTTACTGCTTGGCCCATTGGTATTTTCGTCTGTTTACTACCTGTTCCGTTTGTTGGTGTATGCGTTTACTGCCTGTCCCATCTTTGGTCTTTGTTTTTATATTTGTTCACTACTTGTCTCATTGTTTTATTGTTTCCATTTTTTTCTTTTTCTGCTTTTTTTGGATTGAACATTTTTATGATTACATTCAATCTCTTTTATTGAATTATTGGTTATACTTTTTTTTTTGGTGGTTTCTCTAGTGTTTATAATAGGCTTCTTTAACTTATAATAGTCTACCTTCAAGTAGTCTAATAGTACTTCATGTATAATGTAAAAATTTACAATAGTATTTTTCCATTTTCCTCTTTCTGGCTTTTGTACTATTGTTGTCATACGTTTAACTTATACGTGCATGTGTTATGAACTCCATAATACATTTTTATTAGTTTGCTTTAATCAGTAATTTTTAAAAATTGAAAGTGTATTTTGTATTTACACATGTATTTACCATTTCCATTCCTCTTCATGGCTTTGTGTAGATACAGGTTTGTATCTGGTATCAGTTTCTTTCAGCCCGAAAGACTTTGGTTAGCATGCTTTGCAGTGCTGTTGATGAATTCTTTTTGCTTTTATGTGTCTTAAGAAGTCTTTGCTTGGTTTCGGAAAATGTTTTTGCTGAGTATAGATTTCTAGGTTAATAGTTGTACTTGTTTAGTACATCATTGGAGCTATTCTTCTGTCTTCTGAGTTGTATTGCTTCTAAGAAATCTACTGTCATTCTCATCTTTGTTTCTCTGAATAATGTGTCTTGTTTTCTTTGGATGCTTTTAAGATCTTATTTATAACTAGTTTTGAGCCATTTTATTATTATATGCCTTGGTGTGTTCTTCTTTGTGTTTATTCTCATTTTTGGTTATCAAGTTCCTTGGATCTATGGACGTACGAGTTTAACCAAATTTAGGACATTTATGGCCATTATTTCTTCAAATATTTTTTTCCCTTCCCTGTTTCTTCTTCTCAATATGTACACCTTTTTTCTGGGACTCCTCCAATTATATGCATGTTGCCACTTGATCATATCTTACAGCTCATTTTAAAAAGTTATTTTTTATACTGATTTTATTTTGGATCTTTACTACTGTGTCCTTAAATCTACTGTTCTTTTCTTCTGTCTTGTCTATAATTGATGCCAGTGTTTTTTTTTGTTTGTTTTTTTTTTTTTGTTTCTTTTGCTCAGAGACTGTGTTTTTCATTCCTAGAATTTTGATCTGGGTCTTTGATATTCTGTGCTTCTTCTCATGTCATTGGTGTTATTTATTGATCTGTTTCAAGAAATTGATTTTTCTTCTGGTTATGAGCCATAATTTCCTCTTTTTTACATACCTGGTAATTTTTATCAGATGACAGACATTGTGAATTTTACATAGTTGAGATGTAGATTTTTTTCTTCCTGAAAGTATTCTGAACATTTTTTCTGGGGTACAGTTAAGTTACCCGAAGACTTTGATACTTTTGATGCTTATCTCTTAGCTTTGTTAGTGGGAACAGAGCAGCCTTTATTCTAAGGCTAATTTTACCCCCCTGCTGGGGAAATATTCTTATAGATAACAAAATAAAATAAATAATATGTGATATAATAAATTAAATAATGAAACCTTATGCCCTACAAATTAATTTTTTTTTTTTCTGTTCTGGCTGATGGGAACATCAACTATACCTGGCCCTGGATGAGGTCCAGGGATGTTCCTTCTGCTCCTTTGGTTGGTTCTTTCTCCATCCTTGTGTAATTTCATCACTGGTATGCACTGAGCAGTGCTTAATCAGTGGCTAGAGGGAACCCTCCTAGGATTTTTGAAGATTTCTTTCTGAGTGCACCATCTTTCTTCTCTGATATATTATCTGTAAATTCTAGCTACTTTGGCTTTCTGACTTTCAGACTCTGTCTGTGCAATGCAGAAGGACTACCAGGCTCTGTTTGGATTTCCCTTTTTTATGCTGCATCTTGTGACTTCTCTTCAGACGGTGAGCAAGGGCACTGGTGGGTTCACTTTGTTTTTTTCCCTTCCCTTAGTGTCATCATCCTGCAGTGCCTGGTATCCTGCTGTCTATTTTTGTTATTGGTCATGGTGGTAGTTTTTGTTTGTTTGTTTGTTTTTTTAGTTTAATTCAGGAAATTCAGTATTGTTTCTGTTACTCCATACTTCACTGTGTTTCAAAGCAGAAGTTCTCTTTTAGTGTTTTGAAGTAATTTTTCTGAGCTGATCTTTTATTAATCTGTTTTCTATAGGTTTGTTCATCTCATTAGTTGAGTGCTTATCCCTGTTGTTACGGAGCCTATTTTGTCCTTTCCCGTAATGAATGCTTTATTTAATCAAAACATGAGTTCCACCAACCACTTTATGGTGTGCACTATAAGCTTAGCTTCTCTGTGCAGTTGATTTAAATGGATTTCTGAATTAGGAACAGGTGAAAGGGCTTCCTTAAACTGAAAATTACAGAAAGTGATCAAGAAATGTAGCTGAAATACAGTCTATTTTAACACATGAACTTTCCATTACTGCTAACAACAAATAAGCAAAGTTAAAATATATTGAGAGCCAGAGATGTTCTTTTTCCAAGTTGCCATGCCAGAGGTTGCCATGTACATGTATGACAGTGCACAGCCTCATGTACTGTCAGCTGCAGGTGTTTGGGAGAGTTGGTGCTATGTGTTATCTCTCAAGGGCATTTATGGAGTGTTTTTTAAAGAAACAGTCACATGTATCCCACTTAATGCTTAGATCCTTGGATCTCATCCTGCCTCTCAGAGTCATTCTTTTCTCTTTGAATACCAGTGGCACTTTGTGTCTGGATTGTTAACTTATTATAGTATCTATTTTCTGGTCTTGCTGTTTCTGTGTTTCTTGAGGGCAGGAGCAATGTCTTTGTATTTTTAAAAATTTTAGTTGCTCAATAAAGGTTTTTTGAACGAATGAAAGCTATTATGTAGTTAAAAATCTGTATTAAAAATCGGAAGAACCATTTCCTCCAAATTAGTGTTTTGTTTCCCTTCTCTACCTAACTCCAGTTTAATTTTGAACCTCGTCAGCATTAGAAGTGTGTTAGACTTATTTGTCCTGCAGATAGCTACATCATTGTCTTCTCAGTTACATTCTGTTGAACTGACATCAGAACCTCTGCCTCTTCATTTCGAGGGTCTTCATTTCTTTAACTGTGATTATATGCCTGTCTGCAGTGTAATTTTGCCTAGACTCAAATATTCACAATTGTAAAAGGCTGAAATAGACTTGCACAGCAGTATCTCAGGGCGAATTTGTTTTTTAATAGCTTAGGACTTTCCACCTCTTTCTCCCCTCTCTCCACTTCTCTCCTCTCTCTCCTCTCTCTCCTCTTCTCTCCTCTTCTCTCTTTTTCTCTTCTCTCCTCTTCTCTTCTCTGGTCTCAAACTCCTGGGCACGAGTGATCCTCCTGCTCAGCCTCCCCAGTAGCTGGAACTCCAGTTAGCTTCCACCATGCCCAGCTAAATTCCACATCTCTTTGTACTCATAAATGCTCATACACAGGCAAAGAGTCACCTGTCCTATAGAATGCTGCATTGTTGTTGATGGCATGGGTGGAAAATAGGGAATTGTATAGTCCATTTTGGGAATTAAAAATTATGAACATTTAAAAAAATCTCGTACATTTTCTGAATGTTGTGCCACAGGACAGTATTGTGTATACCCTTGTGATTTTGGGATAGTTTTTGTTTTTTCATTTATTTATACCTAATCTTCCATTCATCCTTCAGTCTGCCCATCCTTCTATCCATCTATTTATCTATTAAATATGTAGTAAGGTTTAAATAAATGCCAGGTATTCTCCTAAGGAATCAAAAACGATGAAAGCTTTGAAGGAGCTCATAGTTTAGTGAAGGAGCAAGACACATAAATAAATAATTGGAATTCAGTGTGATGACAGCAGTAACAGAAATACATGAGAGGTTTAATAACATGGAAGAAAGTCTGATAAGCTTGGTCTGGTCACATCAGAAGATTTCAATTTTTTTCCTCTAATGAACACTACATTGATTAACACAGTTAAAGACAACATTATAAATATGCATGCTGTGATTCCTACTACCTTTCTATCCATTTAGATAAGGTTCATGTGCTATATTTGTGATTTTTAATTTTTCTTTTTGAATATTTTATATCAACTTTTTTTCTTCCTACTGACTCTTTATAACTTAGTTTCTAAAGTATCATTTTTTCTTTCGTTGGAAGGTTTTTCACAAGTCAGAAGTAGCACAGTGATTCATTTCAGGAAGCTTGTTAATTAGTTACTTGATTGAATCATTTCAATGAGATACTACTGTGAGTTAGGTCCTAGGAGTATGAAGTACCTTCCTCTGAAATGTGTGTATACAAATAATTATGGTAGCAGTGAGATAAATGCAGAAAGAGTTATCTACAAGCAAATAGTATTAGCTATGTAGTCTTCCTCTTAAGTTGACTTTTATCATTTTTATATAATGTGCAGTAAGTTTTCACAGCTTGATTTAAACTTATCTTTCTAGTTTAAGAGTTTTTTCTTTTGAGAGCTCTGATTTTAGAATTAAGAGAGTATCAATGATCTGTTACTACTGATCATTCATTCATTCATTCATTAGTGACTATTTCTGAGCTCATGTGGATTACTTATCTGCAAATTTATAATTGTGATATGTACCTTTTAGGGTGTTTCTGACTGAAGATTAAGTGAAATAATGCATTTATATAAATGTAGTTAAAATTATTGCTTATAAGTTATTATTACACAATGACAGCACTGGGAGTTGTGATAGACACAAAGGGGTATTTACCAGAATGAATATTTACTTTTAGTGGGTAGACAATCTAGGTAATTAACAAAATGATAGATACAAACTACAAACTCCAGGGAACATGAGAAGTATACCACTTATATACTGTCAAAAGATTAAATGCTACATGATTGTCCAGATAAGTAGTGAGGATTTAGAACAAAAAGAAACCTATCTGGATTGGAATGGCTGCAATAACATCTTTGGGAAGCTGGAATTTGAGCTAGAAAAGGCGAGATTCAAGTAAGTAAAATGTCGTAGTGGCTGAGACCATAAGACTCTGAAACCTGACTGCTGGGTTCAAATTCCAGCTGCAGCTAAGCTATTTAACCCTGCACAAGTCGCTTTGTGTTTCTGTGCCTGTGTCTCTTCTCCTGTAAAATGGGAAAGATAATACTGTCTGTCTCTTAGGACTGCCAGTTACATATGTAATTGCATAGAACTTTATATTTGTGCTTGCACATAGTCAAGAACTGTTTAAGTATTATACATAGGCTGGCAGAGTTTAATGGTTTTATAAATAATGTGCAAAATGTCCATTCAACACAGTTTAGAGGCAAGAACATACAGGGATTCTAAAGGGTGACAGTGAAAAAATCAGTCTTCCTTTGGCTTGGGGTCTGCATAAGCATAATTTGTGCTTTTTTTGGTGAGGTGAATGAAAAGGAGATTTAAAAATATTCTTTCCTCTCTAATCCTTTTGTTCAAAATCCATTAGCACTATATACTCACATGGGGTTAGGTTTTATAATGAACACTGATACAATTCATGAATATTTTGTACATTTCAGTAGTTTTGTAGTTGATAAATTTAAATGTCATATGTTTTTATCTTTGTTCTGGAAGTGGTTTTCCTAGTATCATTAATAGTCTAAAGGCCATTTGTCAGGGTCTGTTTGTCTTCAAGCAGTGTGAAATAAGGGCCTCTCTCTTTTTCTCTCCACTGGTTCTGTGTCAGTCTAAGTGACAGAATTGGGAGTGGAATTTATTAGACTGCTCTCATATTTCTTCCCATTTGATAGTTGTAGATATGTACTTTTGGGCCTCCCCTGTATGAGGATTGTTCTCATCAATCCTTGGTTGACTCAGCTCTCATATCTTTTTATGTTATCTATCACATTTAATATATATTCTCTCTCACCGAATGGAATACTGGCAACCTCGAACCTATAGGTTAGTTGATTGCTATAAATTAAAGTTGTAGTTAATCAGTTTTAAGTCGAGTCCCTATTTTTCATCAGTGTAATATTACAAATACGAACATCATATAAATGAACGATAAAACCTATGTATTCATAAATATTTTATGTACATAACACCAAATTTACAATGTAAAACTTATTACTTGTTTGGGAGACTTTTTGATGTGGGTCATTTTAGCTTATTCTTGATAAAGTACAAGGCCACTGAAATTATGCTTGAGGATGCCTTTCTTTCCTGGTGACTTTCTTTGTAATGAGCATAGGCATCCTTCATTGTTCTGAGGACCATCAGTGTCTCTGGTTCAAAATTAGGGTAATCTGTCCAAGAGTTGAGTGGTACTGGTGAAAGTCAATTTTCGTACCAGCACTTCTCTAGTCATCTAAAATTAATTAATTATTTTTTTTGAGACAGAGTCTGTCTCTACACCCTGGCTGGAATTCAGTGTTGCATTCACACCTTACTGCAGCCTCCACCTCCTGGGCTCAAGTGGCCTTCCCACCTCAGCCTCCCAAGTAGCTGGGACTACAGGCCTGTGACACCTTCCCCTACATCCTTGCTAGTCTTTTTTTTTTTTTTTTTTTTTTTTTGAAGAGATGAAGTCGTGCTCTGTTGCCCAGGCTGGCCTCAAACTCCTGGTCTCAAGTAATCTTCCCTTCGCTGTGCCTCCCCAAAGGCTGGGATTATAGGTGTGAGCCACCAGGCCTAGCTCTGGGAAATTCTTTAATACTTCTCATTGAAGTTTGTGGCTTTCTCTTGTACTTTAATGATTTTCCAATCTAGTTCTTCTTTATAATAATCAAATTGTCCTTTGCTCGTGGTTAAAAACTAATTTTAAAACTTGATTTGAAGCATTTGGGGCAGAGACATTGCCTTTTGGAAATGGTTGCTTGTTTCTACTTCATAAATCAACTCATCACATTTTCATATTACTGTTAATTGCATTTTACTCAGGATGGTATGAGTGGAGGTTATCGCAGTTGTTAGGTATTTGGAAATGTAATCATTGATATAATTATTAATATGATGCTGTTATTTATCATAAAGTAGATCTTGAAATGTCAACCAGAGTCATATATATCTCGTATTTAATACTTGTGAAAATTATTATTAATACCTTCTTGCTGGTATTAATAGTGATGTTTTTAATAACATTTACTGTATGCCAGGTACTCTTCTCAGGGTCTTGTATGTACTAACTAATCTGATTGTCTCCTAATCCAAATGAGGAAAATTTTGTTATACCTTTTTCACTAGTGAGGAAAGTGAGGCACAGGCAGGTTGAATAACTCCATCAAGGTTCTACAGCTATGAAAGGTAGACTCATAATGCTAACACAGAGGTTAAACTTCTCTAAGAGCATATGCTTAAGTATTATGGATTAGAATTCAAGAAAATCTTTGCTTTAGTGTCATTTTCATTTGAGAAGGCAGTATCACAGTATTTACTAAATAGGTGAGGTGGCTGGGTCCCAGAGATTAAGCTGGTGGTGGGAGGAGGTGAATCCAATCCTAGAGGGCTGTTGTTTTCACTCTTGTCTCTCTTTTACACATTGCTAGCCTCTGAGAATACTGGTAAGGTTCAAAATATCTTCTTAGTTTCTACCCTGTTTTCTAAGTTATTTATAAATGAAATTGAATTCCATTGGTCCAGAAGAGAACTCTAATAATTCCTTCAGGCAGATTTTCTTCAACTTTGTGTTGTGGTGATAACTAGCTTTTTAATTGGTTTCTCGTTGAGTTTCAGATCAATTTGACTTGTTCAGTGATGGTAACCACAGTGTAGTTATCCATGTAGGCGTAAATTATTATTATTTTTATTCTTTATTTGCCAGAACATTTTATTCTCTGCTAAATAATAGAAATAAATACAACTGTGCATTTTAAAACCAAAGCCTAAAAGGTGGCAATTACGAGTAATACACTGTCTATTTAACCTTTTGTTTCCAAGGCATAGAACATGAATAAAAGAACTTTTTGAAAGTTGATTCTTCATGAAATTTCTTTGAAATAAAACATTTATATTTAGTATGAGAAATAATTGGTGGGAGAATTGTTGAATATAATAGAACTTCTTATATTCATTCCTTTCCTGCTGACAGATAAATGTTACCTTCAAATGAAAACCAGCATAGTTTATTGTTTGAAATAAAACAATGAATAGGGTTCTAATATAAAGAATCCTAAAATTAAGCAAAAGCAGCCATTATTTTGTAAAGAGATAATTTGAGTTTACCATATAATTCCCCCCCACCGCCTGCTTTTTTTTTTTTTTAGTGGAGATGATGTATTTAAATCTTAAGACTTCCCAAGCAGTGGAAAAAATAGACAAATAAGATGAAATAAAGTATATGTAAATACAGTTTCACATTTATAGAACTTTAGATTCAAAGTGTAAGTTTTACACCTACCCAAAGTTTCTATAGTTCTGTAGAAGGAACAGTATCACTTCTAGGTTTTTTTCAGGCTACAATTTCACCTAACACATTTAGTAATTGACTTAATGTCTAATATTTTAGTTGTGAATAGAATCCATGAAAAGAGTTTTCTCTGAATTTTATTAAACATTCTATTATTCTGCTTACCTGATGAAAGAGTAAGTAGCTAAAATTTGGGCATTTTTTCAAAGGTAAGAACAAAACCAATCAATTAATTTGAAATGTAAAGAATGATGACATTTAGGGTGTATGCTTATCTTTTTTTATTAACTGAGATATAATGAGATATCCAACTATCCAGTTAGTAGATGTATACCGTTACTACTAGTGTAGCTTGCCCTTCCATCAGTTTAATAATATGTATTAGAAAAGTGTTTTTTTCTTACTCTCAGGCCTGCAGATACTATATAAACATACCTCCTTCACATACCTGTTTTTTTATGAACAAACTATCCCCTTCCATTGTTATATTCCAATCTTAAATTTTTGTGATATCCATGAGTTCACTTAAAAATTTTTTTGTTGTGTTGTC
Source organism: Plecturocebus donacophilus (assembly GCA_004027715.1). Classification (NCBI taxonomy): domain Eukaryota; kingdom Metazoa; phylum Chordata; class Mammalia; order Primates; family Pitheciidae; genus Plecturocebus; species Plecturocebus donacophilus. The sequence continues at coordinate 10,764 of PVKP010036377.1, read as the reverse complement.
AATTAATTAATTCAATCTACATATAGTTTTTCGAGTCTGCTGAATGCCAGGGACTATTTTGGGTATGAGGAAATAGCACTAGACAAACAAGAATCCTGACTTTAAGGAGTTTTTATCTTGGCTGGAGAGAAGATCCTGTTTATTTCTCAAATGTTATCATTTGAAGCAAAATAAATAACTTATGGTGATTTTATAACCACTTTAAATGCCTAAAATTTGGTTTTAAATACGTTGTTTTGTAGAAACATCCTGCAATAAAAAGAGCAAGAAGGAGTTTTTTGTTTCTACATGAGCATCAGTGATCAAACCTAAAATTAAATCATATTCTGTAGATATTAGTTTTATTAGACTAGTAATGTATTTGTTATATATCATTGTTTAAATGTATCTTTTAAATACACGTGTAAATGGTCTTTTTTGAGTTGTCTATATTTAATGTTGGAAAGGCTCAAATTGCTCTCTACCAGCTGGGTGCAGTGGCTCACGCCTAATCCCAGCAGTTTGAGAGGCCAAGGCGGGTGAATCACCTGAAAGTCAGGAGTTTTGAGACCACCCATACTGATATGGTGAAATGCCGTCTCTACTAAAAAAAAAAAAATTACAGAAATTAGCTGGGTGTGGTGGTGGGCCCCTGTAGTCCCAGCTATTCGGGAGACTAAGACAGGAGAATTGCCTGCACCCGGTAGACGGAGGTTATGGTGAGCCAAGATTGTGCCACTGCACTGCATCCTGGGTGACAGAGAGAGACTCCATCTCAAAAAAAAATTTGCCCTCTACCTCTGTGTACAGATCTGACAGGTGGCTCCTTATGCATGGAGGGAGAATGGTGGAAAAGTGTTTGGGGACTAGACTATAGTCCCTATGTCCTTTCTACAGGCAGTTTAGTATGCTAGCTAGAAGTGTAAGCTTTGGATTCTGTCTGGTTGTGTTCAAATCCTGGCGTTGTCAATTTATTAGCTTTGTTAGAATGGACAAGTTAATTAATGCTTTAGTTTTCTTATTATAATATGAGGAAGATAATACCTACTACATTAGATTGATAGGACTAAATTGAGACATTTTATGTTAACAGCATTGTATCGTATCTAATCCATAGTAAGAGATCAATAAGTGCTAAGGATTATTGTTGCCACTGATCATTGCTGATATAGCACTAGTAGTAGTAGTAATAGTAATACTATTATTATTATCATCATCATTATATCAGTGGTGATCAGCAAATTTAGAAGCAGGCTGGTTGTGCTGTACCTTGAAAGGGCAGAAAAAAATATTAACTCAGGACTCTTCAGTCCTACCTTTTGGAGTGGAACTCTGAGTAGAACTTGTTTGTAATATGTGTTTTGTTTAAAATATCTATCTATCTATCTATCTATCTATCTATCTATCTATCTATCTATCTATATCTGTTATATCTGTTCACTAAAGATACCATTTTACAACTTACTAGTCTCGAAATACCAAATAAGTATTATTTTGCTGAGGATTCCTAATAACTGTTGTATCTAACAGATACTTTGAATAGAAAACACAAATGTCAACTTGTGATACATTTTTCTAAAATTCTTTTAGAAAACATTTTATGTAGCTTAAGGAACCATGCCTGCTTTAATTAGAAAGTTCATAATAGCTTGCTAGGTTTATTTATTTTCTCCTCATTCCTCAATCCATTGCTATAATTTATTCTTACCTTGCATCATCATCATCATTGTATATAGATGTTTTCTTTTTTACTTTTCAGTGATCTGTGATAAAATCTTAGTTATTGACATGGAAGCAAATAAAATAGTTTTTTATTTGGTGGCAAATGAAATAGTATGGTTGTGACATCCTTCTAAGTCATCATTTGCATGATTCAGAAATTTAAAATTATGGACTTGTGCACCTTCGAAAACATATCCCTGGTACATGGTTTGCTAGGATATTACATGCTAGCTGAAAATCTGTGTTTTAGATGTACAATGTAATACAGTTCTTATTTTGTATATTTAATGGGGAAACTTGACTTTGGATAATTTGCCCCAATAATAATAACTGCAAGGGTGATGCCATTGATTGATGAATCATCCGTGCCCCTTTTCAGACCTCATTAGCTTCCCTCTTCTGCTTTAAAACCCTTCAGTGGTTTCTTATTACTTTTTACATGAAGACCAATCTCTTCACCAACATAATTTTCAAATATTTATGAAGTGTTTCTTGTGCAAAGCATGTTGTATAACCTAATAATATAAGAAAGTGCAATCCTTTTTCTGGAGCTATGATAAATTTAAGGAAAATGCTACTGTTGATACCCAGAAATATTAGAGAAAATGTTTTATTGAACCATAAAGCAAGGCAATTGAAGTTTAACAATTTTTATCTGTATTCTTAATTCAGAATGATTTAGTTGTTTTCATGGATTCATGGATGTTAAAGCTAAAAGGGTCTTTAGAGAGGATGTTTGAAGCCTTTCACTTTAGAGAGTTGTGTTCCAGAAAGTGCCTAGCTTGTGAAGAGACAGATTTGTTTCTGTTTCTTGGGTCTCCTGATTTATTGAACGTTGCTTTTCTCTATTACCATACTGTGTTTACCTTCCTTTTATTCTTAATTATACTCATTCGTGCCTTATCTTTGCCTCCTTTAGATTTTTTCTTCATCATGGCTTACTGCAGTCTCTATCTTTTAGTAGGGCTCAAGTGATTCTCCTACATCAGCTTTCTGAGTGGTTGGGACACTGGTACTACAGGTGCACCACCACCACACCTGGCTAGTTTAAAAATTTTTGTAGAGATGAGGTCTCACTATGTTGCCTAGGCTGGTCTTGAACTCCTGGGCTCAAGCAGTCCTCTTTCCTCAGCTTCCTAAACTGTTGGAATTATAGGCGTGAGCCACCACCATACCAGGCCTAGATTTTCTTTCTGTGGTTTTTCAGTGGTACTTTTCAACCTGCAGAATCATTTCTCTACTCTTGCTATAGCCACCTAATATGGTAGCTACTGGCCACATGCGGCCATTTACATTTAACTTAAAATTAAATTAAAAATCACTTTTCTAATGTCAGTAGCCATATTTTAAGTACTAATAACTAGTGAGCATGTACAAATAACTGGTGGTTACTGTATTAGATAGCACAGTTGCAAAACCTTTCTATGATCACAGGAGATTCTGTTGAACAGCACTGCTCTGGATTATAAGCTGTTGGGGCAGGAGAGCTTTTATCTTGGTTTTAACAACATACAATACAGGCTCTTGATAAGTGTCTTAGAATATGTGAGTGAAAACTTACCCATACCATCCTTTAATTACTTGCCTAATTTTTTGTTTGTAATTTTTCTTTTTGAGCCATTTTATTATTCAGCAATATGATATTTCCCATTTACATAATATATATAATATGTATCCTATACCACTTAAAATACTTTAAGGAGACATCTTAGAGATTAATGTTATAGAGATGCTATTTGCATCATACTCGTTATGTGGCTAAGTCATTGAGGTAATGTGTGTTTTAAATGTTTATTTTTTTTAAATTTAAGTTTTAATGGTGACTCCCTGATGATCATTCCATGGCATGAACATAAACACCGAGCTAAAGATTGGTGCGAGGAGCTGGCGTGCAGGTCAGTATGAGCCTGCAGGAGGCATCTTTGTTTTTTTGTGGGATGGGTGAATGATGGCCCTGTGAAAGTCATGTCTGACCAATGATACCTTACTTGATGACACTCCCTGATTTAGAAAGCTTGAGTGAAGTTTTTAAAAAAACTCGTTTGACTCAGTTACATTAAAATGTTTTAATAGAAAAATTAAATGCTACCAAGGAATTAGGTTAAAAAATGATGCTTATTACAACAACTGTTTTCATTTTGTGTTATTCTCTTTCAGTCTTTCACATATAGGGATATTAACAAATTTGTTATAGTTGTATTTATGGCATGTATGCAGTTTTGTTCTTGATCAGTTTTAATTTTGATTCTTGTCAGATTTAACTTCTGAAAGCCTCAGAATGTGTTGGCATCCGGTACTGTGGAAGTGGGGGTAGGACTGATAATTCATATGAGGAACATTGGAATCTCTTTATCCCCATGCCTCAAAGTCTGGCAAATACTCCCTCACTGTCTCTCCTTCCTTTTTGTTTTCTTTTCTTTCATGTGAGACAAGAGTTTTTTTTTTTTTGTTTTGTTTTGTTTTTAATAACTCATGCATTGAGGCAGAGGGCCTCTAAATTGAGCTAGAAAACTTTCAGATTACTGGATATTAGGCACAGCATAGGATGAAGTAAGAAAATTGGCTTGAAAATCTGGGCATTTAGAAAATGTATGATCTGAATGTCCAAACTCTGGTTTCCTTCCCACTCCCTGCTCCTAGATGCAGGCATATTCCCCAAGTAGAAGTCTGGAGAGTTCTTTTCTGGAGAAATGAGTAACCTCTGAAAAGGGCCTTGTTGATACTGAGATACGGTCCTCAAAGGTTAGTGCACCACAGGGCATAGTGAAGCCAACAAATGAACAGATTCTGTCACCCCTGCGGAGCTTCCTGGATATCTGAGGTTAGACTCCAGCAGGCAGAACAAATGAACAAGAAACGCAAAACATACAGAAAACGGAACTGAAAGAAAGCGATACCATACACAGAGAAGAAAACTTCAAAAATTATCATTAATATTACCTAGCGATAAGAGAAGATACTGAATTTGTGAAATATCAATAGCATTGTATAAAATAGAGACAATTAAGAGAACTTTAGGACATTAAAAATATGATAGTTGGTATATAAAAATCAGAAGAGTTGGAAGATAAAAGTAAGAAATCTTCCTAGAAGTTAGGTTCAAAATACAAAGCTAGAAAATAAGAGAGCAGATATTTAAAAAACAAGTCTGATATTTAAGTTATAGATGAAAGAGATGTCATGGATAATAGAGGGGAGGAAATTATAAGAAATAATTCAAGCCTGTTACTTTGAATTGAAGATTATGCATCCTCAGATAGAAATGCCTATTACATTAAAGTATACCACATGACCTCCCAGAATATTAGGGATACAGTCTTCTGAAGAGAAAGACATATTACATAAAAGAAATTAGGAATCAGAATGACCTCAGACACCTCAGCAAAATCATTAGAAACTAGAAAACAGTGGAGTAATCCTTTGAAACTTTTGGAGGAGAATATTGTTTTGCTATAGATTTCTGTATCAGCTAAAATCATTAGTCAGATATGAAGTTGAACACCTAAAGGTTTATAAAATATACTGTTACTATTGTAATGTCTGTGGTAATTCATAGGGTCGAGTTGAAGGGGAGACTGAGGAGAGTGGAAAGCAGGAAGAGAGCTGGGCTAACAGACCTGTGGCTTTGCAGGTACTCATGCTTGGAGAGAGAGGAGGATGCTGTAGCAAAGGTGACTGCAAAGTGACAGCCAGTGGGAGGAATGCATCATAGTGTGACGGAAGGCTGGCGAGGGGTGAAGTGCATTTCTAGAAGCAGAGTGGTCAGTTCTATCAAAGGATGCTGAGCAGAGAATAAATAGGCAGAACTGAAAGAAGTATCAGAGGAACTCCATGTCACTGTTGGCTCCTTTTCCTTGCAAAAGTAGGGCAGATGTAAGAGATGCCAGGAGGAGTGAGTGATGTGCTTCGTGTGGCAGGGGTGGGGAAAATCCCTGGAAGAATGTCAACCACACTGGAAGACTAGTCAAGTGAAGGACCATTCCACATATAGGGAGGTCTTACTGTAGTGCCGGGTATAAGCAAAGTAGGTTGTCTAAGCCCATGTGGATAAAATGCCCAAATGTTTACAGGCTGTGTTTCTGCTAATAATTTTAATACAAATAACAGTAAATAAAATTAAGCACCTCCTTTGTGCCAGGCAGTGCTCTGTTATTTTGAATTTTCACAACATTCTTATATAGTGTTTTTCCCATTTAAATAAAATAAATAAAAGGAATAAGGAGGAATAAAGGAGATCTTAGTCTAGTTTTAGTTAAGTAATTTGCAGATGTCACAGCTTTCAATGATGGAACTGTACGTCTGATTCTATTCTGACTCCAAAGCTCATTGCCTTACAAGAAGAACCATTGTAGCACCAGTCATGTACTACCAGCTTGCTTTAGATGAATGACTGCCCCAATGGAACACAGCACTTTTACATATGCCCATCTGAGATTTCTTAGTTTGTTACTATTATTTCTATTATTTTTTTGTCCAACCATAGAAGGCAATTGGCCATCATCATTCTCATTAAAAACTCCTCATAATCTGCGATCCCCACGTGGTCAGCCCTGTGTACGTTCCTCCAAAATGTGGTTTCCTTTTTTCACACTTGATAGAGAATCAAGTAATCCTGCTCTTTGCAATGTCTGTACGGTACTACATTGCTGGCACCTAGTAGAGGTATAATATCAACATAAATAAGGTATATTTCCTCTTGTTTTTATGAACATTGAAAACAAGATTCCTTAATTCAAATTCAAGCTGGAATCACTGGAGGTATTTTCCTAAATGAGGCCTGGCTGGCCAGCACAGGTGATTTTGATTGAATGGGCCTGTGGTAGGCACGCAGCTGTGTATATTTTGTAAAAGCTTCCCTCAGTGATTTTGATTTTGTTAATACTTATTTGATTTGTGGCATAGTTGTTTTGATGTATTATGTCTTCTGATTTTTTAAGTCGGGAAAACCAGGGGGAAAATAAATTAAGCATTAAAAAAAGTCTCATTTATCTTGTGAGGTTGCATGTGCCTGTGATAAGATATGCACACAAACCAGATACACATATGCTCCGTCTCTGTAACCTACTCTCACCCCATCTTTGTCCCTGTCATTCTCTCACAAAATTGCATGTTTTTCCATCATTCTAGTCAGTTATTAACTGGTCCTTCTGTGCTTCACAGAATGGTTGTTGAGCCAAGTCTCCAAGATGAAAGTGAATTCTTGTATGCTGCACAGCCCGAGTTACTAAGGTTCAGGACAACCCAGCTTACCGTGGAGAAGGTTATGGACTGGTATCAGACCAGAGCAGAGGAAATAGAGCATCATTCCCTACAGGTGAGGGAAATGGTGCTGCTGCTCAGCAATGCCAGTAGAACTGCCTTGGTTCCTTAGGATTCAGTACATGGAGTGCAGGCTGACGGCAGTGCCAGGAATCATGTATATAATTTGCAAGAGATGAATTAAATATGTATTTCTTTTGTTATCCTGTGCATTAGAAGGTTTTGTAGCTTTTGTTTTGGATTTTTACAGAGCAGATGGATGCAAGAAACGTTAAAACCGAAGTTGCAAAATATGGTACATACTGTCCCTTGTTTTCTATATATTTTTCATAGGCTTAACACCATATAATTTAAAAGATTGTATCTGTGTACAAATGCTTGGTTAATCTGCTGTTGTATTGCAGTAATGCAGTTGATTTCAGGAACCCTGTTTGAAGTTGTTCCTAATGTTTTCCTGAAGTCCATGCCTAATTACTCTCAGTTCTTAGACACCTTTACAGAGATGCCTAACAACTGCATCAGAGAAGGATCTGGAAAATAGAGACGAAGATTATACCGAACCTGAGGGTATCTGAATACTAATCTTGCCTCTTCAGCTAGCAGACTTTGTGACTTGCACCTGTTGCCTCCCTTTTCTGTACCTTGGTTTTCTCGTGGGGTTTGTTCTAGCCAGCAGACGGTGATTTCTTTCTTCCATGTTCGGTCTTGACTTTGTACTGCCTGTCCTATGGTCAGCCTCTGATTTGACAGGAACGGTGAATCCAGGGGGTCTGGTGAGCAGCAGTACCATGGGAGATAATATTTACCCCCTTGTTTAAATTTCTACTTAGTTGAGCTTCAAGTCAATGACAAGTTTTAAAAAAATTTAAAAATAAAATAAATTTCTACTTAGTATATCTAGCATGGCCCTTGTGTTTCCATGTGATAGACTTCTTGAATTTCTGCTTAACCTAATTCCTGTTTATAATATTCATAGCATTGAAGATGAATTATTTGCTGAGCTGTTGGGAATATTCTAGACTAAGCTCGTTGGGTGATGGCCAAGAACATTTGTGATTGACTTCCTAAGTCTATGAAGATGCACTTTTGAAAATGTGTAGAATCTTAAGATAATACAATGACATGAATCTTTAGAAATAAGCTAGTTCAATTAGTTTAATTCTGCTTTGTGTAAATAGATAAACTATCTTATTCACAGAAAGGAAAGTGAATGTTTTGCACAGGGACACAGCAGCAGAGCCAGAAAAAATCTGAGTCTCTGTATAATCTTTTTAATAGAATCTGTATAAAAATGATCAACCTACATGTATGTAGGTTGTTGTAACTTGAACCTGGTCATTTTTTAAGACTCCAATGGCACCGTATGATGTATAGGAGTTTGGCACATATATGTATTTTACTATTATCTCAGGCTAACAAGAAAAATGATTTTGTTAGATAGACAAGTTTTGTTTGAGCACTTTGTAGTTTCTTAGTTGAACTTCTAGATAAAGCTCTTTGAGAATACGGGCAAAAGTGTGTTTGTGTTTGTGTGTGTATTTATATATACATTATAAAAACTCATTTCTATCAGTTGAGCTAGGAATGTCAATTAAAATATTTCTCATGTCAATAAAAAGTCCCGGGCAACTGGTATCATGAATTTTAAAAGGTTAGTAATGGTTCCTCAATTTTTGGTGTTTGAATATTTTGTAACCCAAATTTCAAACATTATTCAGTTTTAAAAAATATTAGTAACAGAAAAAGTGCCAAAATGGAATGCAAAATATGCTTTTTTTTAAAAAAAAAAAATTAACTATTATTTATTTATAGACTTTATATTTTAGAGGAATTTCAGGTTTGCAGAAAAATTGCATAGAAAGTATAGAGAGTTCCCATGAGTCCCCTTTCCCCACATTGCTTCCCCCGCCCCCAAGTTATTAGTAACATCCTGCGTTTGAACAATACATTTGTTAGTATTGAAGAACCAAGATGTCCTTTAGTAGCTGAACAGATAAACTGTGGTACATCCACAATAGAATATTTGCTTAGCTCTAAAAAGAAATGAACTATCAAACCATGGAAGACATGAAAGAACCGGAAATGCCTATTACTTAGTGAAGGAAGCTTATTTGAAAAGGCTGCACACTGTATGATTCCAGCCATATGACTTTCTGGGAAAGCCACCACTATGGAGTTAGTGAAAAGGGGCTAAGGGAGATGGAGGAATGAACAGACAGAGCACAGAGGATTTTTAGGGCGTGAACCTATTTTTATGAGATACCATAATGGTAGATATGTGTCATTATGCAGTTGTCAAAACCCATGGCATGTACAGCACTAAAAGTGAACCTGAGTGTAAACTGTGGACTTTGGGTGATGATGACGTGTCAGGGCAGGTTCACGGACTCTGGTGGGGGATGTTGATAGTGGGAGAGGTTGTGTGGTTGGGGGGTGGGGCAGGAGGTGTATGAAAATTGTACTTTTTCCTCAATTTTGTGACAAACCTGAAACTGCTCTAAAAAATAAAGTCTATGAGAGGAAAAACCTGCAGAGCTTTCTGAAACTTAAATTTGTAAACAATCTAGCAATAATGCCTAGACATCTTGAATTCTCTTGTTGAGTAATTAGGGATAATTATAAAGAAAGGAAGGTGATTTTGGAGTACTTTAGTTAGCTTGTATTCTTTCTCTCATTCTTTCATTATTTTAAAATACTTAGAGGTGTTTTTTTTTGCTTCATGTTAGGTATTGATGTTTCATGTGGCTGATACTATGATCAGTGATAGCTGACATAGTTTTATCTTTTTCATTTTTAGAGATTTAATTGATGTGGGACTTCTTTTTCCTTAGTGCTTTTAGCAAAACTTGTTTGTTGATTTAGGAAAGTGTTTATTGTGGTGAATTTTATCTGGTGAAGGCTTAGGGTATGTGATGTAATTCTGTAAGTTGTATTCAAGCCTGCTTTCAGTTAAAGTGTCAGTAATTTGATTTTAAAACATTTATACTTAAGTAAGTATTTGGGAAGTCAACAGATTTGAACTTGATAATAAAAATACTAGTTTAAATCACAGAATTGGCGAGTATATTACCAATTGCTGATGTAGTATATTTTCAGACTGTCACTTGCACAAAGTTGTGCTCTATGTATCAAGTTTCCTGAACACTTTCTGAGAATTCATTTGAGATAGAGTTTTTTTTTTTTTTCTTCAAAACTTGCTATAAAGGTAGATGTATTCTTTCACACTTGAACTTTGTTTTTATTACTAGGCAGTACGCTAAAAAAACTTGTATCCGTTGAAGTACTGCGAGAGCCCCCGTGGTTTGCCTCATACAACACCTCCCTCTACTGTCCCCGCCTTGTATTTATTTGCACCACTCTTTCCAACTGAAAATGCATTTCTTCTTTTTTCACTTCATCTTCACTTGTCTGTCCCAAGGTCTTTGAAGGGCTGTGAGTGGACCTTTATTGTAGCCTGGCATTTTTTCTTGGTGTTACATTGCTGCCCCCTCTTCCCCTTCTCCTCCATTCCTTATACTCCACCTCTTCCCTCTTCATTCTCAGAACATGAATTGGCTTTGGATTTTATCTGAAAGTTTCAGAACTCCCTTTATTTGCACTTACTCCTTCCAGCTCTTCCCGAGGAAGAGGGCGCTCCTCTTTTGATCAGAGCCACTCTTTCCTTACCTCACTCTAGATTCCATAGTCACACCTGCTTAGGGTGGCTTTCTCAGCCATCTTTTTCTCTGGCTTGTATCTTTAACCTCTCCTTCTTTACTGTGTCTATTCTCTCTGCCCCTCCCCTTTTTATGGGCATAAAATTCA
>PVKP010036376.1:0-22508 GCA_004027715.1 Plecturocebus donacophilus | reverse complement strand
CAAGGTGAACCCTGCAGTTTCCCTACTTTATTGCCTTTAGAGAGTTTCCAGGCCACAGTGCAGGGAAGGAAAACCCGAGTAGAGCACAGAGAACTCCTAAGTGAGGAGATGAAGCTGAAAGTATGGGGAGATCAAGGTGGTTAGGATTCACAAAAAAAGAGTCTTTGAAAGAGAGAGCGGCTTTTAAAGAAAATTCCAAAGGTCTGCAGAGGGTCCCTTTCAATTCTGTGGATTAGTAATTACCATGTATATGTGAAGAAATTAATTAGCCTGCAGAAGAAACCAGCTGAAGATGTTAGGGGAAACAGTGGCTAACACACAGTGCCATGAATGGTGCTGGTTTCCTCCAGCCACACTTGAAAACCTCATTATTCATGTGCTAGAAGGTTCTTGTCTCAGTGGTAAAGAATAACCCATGACTGAGCATGCTCCAGACCTCCCCAACAAATCATAAAACCAAAAATAAAATGAATCAAACTATTTCCAAGTAACAACTCTTTCAGAACAAAGCTCAAGTATATTTATTGAAATACAAAAATACTGAGCTCCCATCAAGGAAGATTAACAATGCCTGGCATTTAATTGAAAACTATCAGACATGTAAAGACTCAGGAAAACACAACCAATAATGAGGAGAAAAATCAAACAATCAAAAGTTACTCAGAGATGACATGAATGTTAGATTGAGCAGATATGGACTTTCTGGTAGCCATTACAACTCTATCCCATATGTTCAAAAAGTTTAGATATGAAAGATATAAAAAAGACTTAAACTCTGGAGGTGAAAACAACAATGTGTGAGATGAAAAAAACACTGGAAAAAATTAATGCCAGATTAGACATGGCAGAAGAAAAGATAAATAAACTTGAAGACATAACAATAGAGACTATCCAAAACAAAACACAAGAGAAAAAAGGATGTCAAAGAGGATATCAGTGAGTTATGGGATAACATCAAGCAACCTCATATTTATGTATAATTAAAGTCACTGAAGGAAAGGGGGAGAGGATTGGAAAGAAACATACTTGAAATGATGCCTAAAATTTTTCCAATTTTGATAAAACTATAAATCCAGGAAGTCGAATGAACCCTAATCACAAAATATATGAAGGAATCTTCAACAAGGCACATCATAAACAAATTGATCAAAACCAGTGATAAATAAAAAGAAGGAAGGGCATTAAAATTGGTAGCCACATGGGTAAATAAAGAAGAATTTTTGGTATAATTTAAATCTCATAAAAAATTGCTTAAACCAAAACAATAACAATGTAATATGGAGTTTAAAACATGTATGAGAATAAAATACATGGCAGTAAAAGCACAAATATCAGAAGGGGAAAAATGGATGTATATTAATGTAAGGTTTTTATACTATACATATAAAGTAGTATAATATCACCCGAAGGTAGACTGTGATAAGTTAAAGATATATACAGTTAACTCTAAAGTAATAACTAAAATAACAAAACTAACAACAAAGGGGATAAAATGGAATAACAAAAATATTTAGTTAATCCAAACTAAGTTAAAAAGGAAAAGAGAAAAAAGAACAGATAGAACATTTAGAAGGCTAATAGCAAGATAATGATAGATTTTATCCTAACCATATCATGAATCAAAATAAATGTAAATAGCCTAAATATTTTAATTAAAAGGCATATATTATCAGATTATGTAAAAATTAAGATCTATTACTAACTATATGTGGCTTGGAAGAAATACTTTATCAGTTATAAGGAAAAGAAAAGAAAAAAATATACAATGTTAACATTAACAAAACATAGCTGGATTGGCTGTATTTAATACCAAAGTAGATCCCAGAGCAAAAAATAGTACTGGATATAAAGAAGGTAATTTCATAATAATAAATGGGTAAATTTATTAAATGGTCATGCAATTACAAACATTTATGTGTCTAATTTCAGAGCTTCAAAATACGTAAAGCAAAAATTGATAGAACGTTTACAGCAATGAGAGAGACAAACCCACAATTATAGTCAGAGATTCCAACACTACTTTCTCAGTAATTGATAGAACAAGTAGGCAAAAACATCAGTAAACTATATGGAATATTTGAACAACACAACCAACAAATTGATCTAATCTGTAGGTATAGAAAACTCTATGCAGCAAGAGTGGAATATACAGTGTTTTCAAATCTACATAGTACATTATCCAATGTAGATCATATTCTAGGCCATGAAACAGTCTCAGTAAATTCAAAAGTATTCAAGTCACAAAAAAACGTATTCTCTGACCACAGCAAAAATAAATTGGAAATCACTAATAGTCCATTTAACAACTAAATGAAATAACTTATACAACAATTCGAGTGAAAATATCCTTTGATTTTTGGGACAAAAACCTATCAACTCTCACCTCAGGAGGAAAAATAATGACGTTAGAGTATGTAAAAATTGCCAATATAGGAATATCATTTTCAGTATAAGTTTACACAGGCAAAATAATGTGGGTACTATCAGAAAGTAAGACTTGTTTAGCAAATAAACATGTGCTTTGGATAAATGGGAGGAATTAGACTTTGAAATCAAGATTATGAAAAGGAATACCTTTTCCTGGCTCTTTCCACTTTGCTTTCCAAACCTCATTCATGCAAGCTCCCATCTTACCTACTGTGGACTTTTCCTCTACTATTCTGCTCTGTCACTTATGTTTCTTCTCTAAACTCCTATAGAATTTCATAGATAATCAAGACTAAAACAGTATAACACAGACTCTCTTGTTCATTAGTTTTGTATTCAACAGGTTTTAAATTATAGTGTACATTATAATTACTTGGGGGTGATTGTAACAATGCAGATTTGGGGCCAAATCCTCAAAAATCCCAGACCACTAAAACTGGGGGCTCAGGAATTTGTTTTTTATCAAAAATCCCAGGAGATTCTGATGTGATGATTTGCAAATCACACTTTGGAAAAAACAGATCTCTTTAATGGATTTTAATAACTTCTCTAGTTTACACATAGATGCACAGTATCTAATCTTTCTTTTATATTTTTTATGCCAACAGGTAGCCTGCAAAGCATATAATGGATCCTTAATAAATGCTCATCCACTTACTGACATAGTACAGTTAAACATTTTGTGTATATACTCTTCAGTTAGTTTTTCAAATAAATGTTTGCATACCAGGTGTTTTAATTTATTTTTTTTCTAAACTTCTGATTTTGCTTTTCATTTGAGTAATAGAATTTTAGAGCTGGAAGGGATCTGTAGAATTAATTTAGCTTGGTTCTCTCATTTTTTTTGTGGAGGCAGTCAAGGGCAAAAGAGGTTAAGTGACTTAACCAAATTCATACAGTTAATTAGAAAGAGAGCTACATCAACAAGCCCACTCTCCAGGCTTCCAAGCCTAGTGTTCTTGCTGGGGCACATGTTGCCTCTTACTAAGAAATTCACCGAGTAGTTCTAGTTAGTCACATAAGTTGAGAAGATTCAAATGTGCATTTGTTAATAATTTGAGTGACTAAAAGCTTCATGTCACTCTAAAGAAATCACAGCAACTGTGGCTTTAGCTTGTTTGCTGTGGATGATTTTAGATTCAGTACTTCTTTGTTTTGGGGGATTTCTTGTACACTGTAGAAATTTTAGCAGGATTCCTGACCTCTAATCTCTCACTCATTGCCAGAAGCACCCTCCTTCTACAGTTGTGCCAATCAGAAAGGTCTTTAGACAGTGCAGAATGTTCTCTGGCAAGCAAAATCACCTGCAGTTGAAAACCTCTACTTACAGACAGAGACATAGATAATAGATTCTTGAAAGACTCATAAAGAATGTTTACATGGAAGGATGCTTGACATTTGAAATAATCCCTTCCCAAAGACATCATAGGCATATGCCATAAACAAAAGAATAGTGAAGTTAGGAGTGCAATGCAATGTCATTATGTAGACTGTACTCAGGCATATGATGGTGTGATTTTGATTAAATGGCTTTTTGATTTGTATGAATTTTTATTATGATCTTTTATAATTTTACTCCTCAGTTCTAGAATGCCTATTATTTCTTTAAGTGGAGCATTATGTTATGGTATAAAGAGTGGTTCTCATCATTTATAAACCACCATCTATCTATTCTAGGCATGAAGCATTTATTTTGTAGAATTTTCCAAAGTCAAGAAAAATTATGTAGATATAACCTTTAGAAAATGTAAATACATATAGTGCTTTGTGAGATGAAATATCTTATCTTTTAAAAAATTTCCTCCTTTCTTTGATTGTAGAAGCTTAGGGAAGCTTATTTGACCACTTAGTCAAGCTTGACCTTAACAGAATAGTTTCTTAATGGATATCTACTCATCTTTGCTGCAGTGCTGAAGGAAACAGCATCTTTCTGCTCTCACAGAGTAGGATATAAACTGAGGGTTAGCAGATGAGCAACATGTTATCAAACAGCTACTAGGGAAACATCTCTTCAGTGCTCATCAGAGTCCAAAATAAAGGAAGAGGAATGTTATCTAGGAAAAGTTTTACCCCAGAGAGCAGCTTGTGAAATTGAGGCAGCATAGGGGAAGTGGAAGATTGAGTTTCAGTTCGCGCTTTTTCACTAGAACAGTTTCTACTCTTAGGATCATTTTTATTCATCACTTAATGACAGTGTTTAGCCAGTTGATCTTGGACATGCCTGTGCTGCATATCTACAGTGCAAATTCTAACTGTTTATGTTGCTCAAAATAAAATCTTTTTCAGCAAAAAGATGAAAAATAGTATGAAAATGCCTCAACTAATAATATAAACCTAATCAGGAAAATTTTATTCTAGAATTAAATGAGATTCTACTTTGAGGGCATTTGCACACAGAGACCTTAATACACAATGGTTCTAATTAAAATAAAACAAAATATTAACCTCCAAATAATTTTCTATGTTTGAAACAAAATACTGTATATGCTCTTAGCAACTCTCTGCTCAGTTAGGTCAATTAGTGGTTTAATATATAAAGGAAATATTCAGCTGTTGTAATATTGATGATTTTCATAATTAAAATAAATTATAAATATCAACTGCTTAGACTCCAATTAGCTTATTAACATACAGTAGAGAATACACATGTTCATAACTGATACAATTTTTCTTATTCCATGGCAACTGAGCACTGTCAGCCCTTAATACAATTACATCAAGCTCTCATACAAGTTAGCTTCTGGCCAAATGGTCTGACACAGCCAGTCAATATCTGGGCTTAATTATGTTGATAAACAACAAAAGTCACTTTTTGTGTGTGTAGGCTAAATGCTCACAGTGGGTAGGGAGACGAGCTGTTGTACTTTTGATTTCACTCTAAAGATTGTAGCAAAAGGTCAGAACTCTTTTGATGCAAGCTAATTAAAATATCAATAATTACGCAACTTATAAATTTGCTCTTAGATTAGTGTGTAAAGCTGAAATCTTTTTTTTTTCATATATTTTGTGACTTTAGGGTAATGATTTTGATGTGTAAGTGCCAAGGAAATCAACATGTTAAAGAATACTCAGACAATCATTCCTGGAGTTGGGTTTTTTTCCTTCGCAAAATTGAGTACATTATTGTATGGTCCTCCCACTCATGACAAAGGGAAATTGAATTTGGAAGAGAAAATCATAAATATGGAGGAAAGTAGGTTACATCAGGTCATTACTGAAACCAGATGGGGATATTCTTTACTGGTGGTTTTGGGGCCTATTGTTATATAACTGTGAGTATTCCAGCTTAATTAACTGTGTTAGCTTCCTTAGAAATTTGTCTTTTTAGATCAAACTACAATCTATGGACTCAGTCTTAGAGTCACTGGGAATTCTTGTTAAAATGCACATTCCCTGGCCTCATGGCCAGATGTTCTGTTTCAGTAGGTCTGGAGTATAGCGTGTGAATATACTACCTAAATATTTGTTCTGATACTCATTAAAAGATCTCAAACCACTAACTTATGTAGGAGAAACCTAAACTCTGTTAGGACAAATATTTTATCTATTTGCTTGCTTATCTTTCTGCTCATTTATCTCACAGTGACCCCTCTTCTCTGCTCCATCCCCTACCCTAAGCTTATTTAGGTTTCAGTGAACTGTCAATTCATATGTCTGCTAATTGGGGCTTAAAGTATTAGATGCTCATGGTGGCATTTTTGTTTCAACAACAACGATAATAACAGCAGCAACAACAAGAACAGTAATATCTGGTTTACACATTTCAAACCTTGTATATCTTCTACCCCCAAATACTTCTGGTGCAAGAGGTTGTAAAGATGTTTCATATTGTGAGATGATATTAGCCTTGGACTTCTATGTAATCACTCTAGATGTGTCAGCAAATTGGGAATAGGAGTACTCTGAACATCCTCCTAAATTGAGATGGTTAGCAATAACTTAAGTCTACATGGAAGTAATTGTAAACCACATAAATACATCCCATTAAGGTCCAACTAAATATAACCATTTACAACTCAATGCCCCCTTAGGTGAATGCCCCAAATTCCTGCAACTACTCTGCTGCCACAGCACACAAGAAGAGGAAGTGTGAGAGGGGGAAATCAGAGGAGAAAAAAATAGTGGCCTTAATGTCTTTGAAGTATCTTCTTTTGCAAACTTTAGAAAAACGTATAATTATGAGAACACATGTTGTCTTTCTCTTAAAAGGTTCCAGATAAGCTTAAGTTTCACTCACTTCTCAGTAAGGACACTTCTGCCTGTACAGCCTGCTCACTAATAGGAACAGTGCAAGATATGTAGGATAAATGAATGAAAGACTCAAAAAGATGTGATTCTTTTAAAAAAATTATTTTAGATTCAGGTGGTACAGGCACATGTTTGTTACATGGGTATATTACATACTTATGGGGACTGGGCTTCTAGTGTACCCATTACCCAAAAAGTGAATATTGTACCTATTACCTATAGGTAATTTTTTAAATTGCATTTTAGATTTTGGGGTACATGTGAAGAACATGCAAGATTGTTGCATAGGTACACACATGGCAGTGTGATTTGCTGCCTTCCTCCCCATCACCTATGTCTGGCATTTCTCCTCATGCTACCTCTCTCCAACTTCCCACCCACTGCTGTCTCTCCCCTATTTCACCCTGACAGACCCCAGTGTGTGATGTTCCCCTCTCTGTGTCCATGTTTCCTCATTGTTCAACGCCCGCCTATGAGTGAGAACATGAGTTGTTTGATTTTCTGTTCTTGTGTCAGTTTGCTGAGAATGATGGTTCCCAGGTTCATCCATGTCCCTACAAAGGACACAAACTCATCATTTTTTTATGGCTGCATAGTATTCCATGGTGTATATGTGCCACATTTTCCCTGTCCAATCTATCATCGATGGGCATTTGGGTTGGTTCCAGGTCTTTGCTATTGTAAATAGTGCTGCAATGAACATTTGTGTGCATGTGTCCTTATAGCAGAATGATTTATAATCCTTTGGCTATATACCCAGTAAAGGGATTGCTGGGTCAAATGAAATTTCTATTTCTAGATCTTTAAGGAATCACCACACTGTCTTCCACAATGGTTGAACTAATTTACACTCCCACCAACAGTGTAAAAGTGTTCCTATTTCTCCACATCCTCTCCAGCATCTGTTGTCTCCAGATTTTTTAATGATCACCATTCTAACTGGCGTGAGATGGTATCTCAATGTGATTTTAATTTGCATTTCTCTAATGACCAGTGATGACAAGCATTTTTTCATATGTTTGTTGGCCTCATGTTTGTCTTCTTTTGTAAAGTGTCCATATCCTTAGCCCACTTTTGAATGGTCTTGCTTGTTTTTTTCTTGTAAATCTGTTTTAGTTCTTTGTAGATTCTGGATATTAGCCCTTTGTCAGATGGGTAGATTGCAAAAATTTTTCCCATTCTGTTGGTTGCCAATTCACTCTAATGACTGTTTCTTTTGCTGTGCAGAAGCTGTGGAGTTCGATTAGGTCTCATTTGTCTATTTTGGCTTTTGTTATCAATGCTTTCGGTGTTTTGGTCATGAAGTCCTTGCCTATGTGTATGTCCTGAATGGTTTTGCCTAGGTTTTCTTCGAGGGTTTTTATGGTGTTAGTCTTATGTTTAAGTCTTTAATCCATCTGGAGTTAATTTTAGTGTAGTGTGTCAGGAAGGGGTCCAGTTTCTGTTTTCTGCACGTGGCTAGCCAGTTTTCCCAACACCATTTATTAAACAGGGAATCATTTCTCCATTGCTTGTTTTTGTCAGATTTGTCAAAGATCAGATGGTTGTAGATGTGTGGTGTTGCCTCTGAGGCCTCTGTTCTGTTCCATTTGTCTATATATCTGTTTTGGTACCAGTACCATGCTGTTTTGGTTACTGTAGCCTTGTAGTATAGTTTGAAGTCCAGTAGTGTGATGCCTCCAGCTTTGTTCTTTTTGCTTAGACTTGGCTATGTGGGCTCTCTTTTGGTTCCATATGAAGCTTAAGGTGTTTTTTTCCAGTCTGTGAAGAAGGTCATTGGTAGCTTGATGGGGATAGCATTGAATCTGTAAATTACTGATTTACAGTATGGCCATTTTCACGATATTGATTCTTCCTAACCATGAGCATGGAATGTTTCTCCATCTGTTTGTGTCCTCTCTTATTTCATTGAGCAGTGGTTTGTAGTTCTCCTTGAAGAGGTCCTTTACATTCTTCGTTAGTTGTATTCCTAGGTATTTTATTCTCTTTGTAGCAATTGTGAATGGCAGTTTGTTCTTGATTTGGCTCTCCTTAAGTCTGTTATTGGTGTATAGAAAGTTTGTGATTTTTGCACATTGATTTTGTATCCTGAGACTTTGCTGAAGTTGCTTATCAGTTTCAGGAGATTTTGGGCTGAGACAATGGGGTCTTCTAAATATACAATCATGTCGTCTGCAAATAGAGACAATTTGACTTCCTCATTTCATAATTAAATAGCTTTTATTTCTTTTTCTTGCCTGATTGCTCTGGCCAGAACTTCCAATACTATACAGAATAGGAATGGTGAGAGAGAGCATCCTTGTCTAGTGTCAGATTTCAAAGGGAATGCTTCCAGTTTTTGCCCATTCAGTATGATATTGGCTGTAGGTTTGTCGTAAATAGCTTTTATTATTTTGAGATACATTTCATCAATACCTAGTTTATTGAGGGTTTTTAGCATAAAGGGCTGTTGAATTTTGTCAAAGGCCTTCTCTGCATCTATTGAGATAATTACGTGGTTTTTGTCTTTGGTTCTGTTTATGTGGTGGATTACGTTTATAGGCTTGGGTATGTTGACCCAGCCTTGCATCCCCAGGATAAAGCCTACTTGATCATGGTGGATAAGCTTTTTGATGTGCTGTTGCAATCAGTTTGCCAGTATTTTATTGAAGATTTTTGCATCTATGTTCATCATGGATATTGGCCTGAAGTTTTCTTTTCTCGTTGAGTCTCTGTTGGGTTTTGGTATCAGGATGATGCTGGTCTCATAAAATGATTTGGGAAGGATTCCCTCTTTTTGTATTGTTTGGAATAGTTTCAGAAGGAATGGTACCAGCTCCTCTTTGTATATCTGGTAGTATTTGGCTGTGAACCCATGTGGACCTGGGCTTTTTTTTTGTATGGTAGGATATTAATTGCAGCCTCAACTTCAGCCCTTATTATTGGTCTATTCAGGGTTTTGACTTCTTCCTGGTTTAGGCTTGGGAGGATGCAAATTTCCAGGAATTTATCCATTTCTTCCAGATTAACTAGTTTATGTGCATGGAGTTGTTTGTAATAATCTCTGATGGTGGTTTGTATTTCTGTGGAATCTGTGGTGATATCCCCTTTATCATTTTTTATCACATCTATTTGATTCTTCTCTCTTTTCTTTTTTATTAATCTGGCTAGTTTGGTCTATTTTGTTGATCTTTTTGAAAAATCAGCTCCTGGATTTATTGATTTTTTGAAGGGTTTTTTTGTGTGTCTGTCTCCTTCAGTTCTGCTCTGATGTTAGTTGTTTCTTGTCTTCTGCTGGCTTTTGAGTTTTTTTTTTACCTTGCTCCTCTAGCTCTTTCAATTTTGATGATAGGGTGTTGATTTTAGATCTTTCCTTGCTTCTCATGTGGGCATTTATTGCTATATATTTTTCTCTTCACACTGCTTTAAATGTGTCCCAGAGATTCTGGTATGTTGTGTCTTCATTCTCGCTGGTTTCGAAGAACATCTTTATTTCTGCCTTCATTTCATTGTTTATCCAGTCAACATTCAAGAGCCGATTGTTCAGTTTCCATGAAGCTGTGTGGTTCTGAGTTAGTTTCTGCATTCTGAATTCTTGATTGCACTGTGTTCTGAGAGATTGTTATGATTTCTGTTCTTTTGCATTTGCTGAGGAGTGATTTACTTCCAATTATGTGGTCAATTTTATAGTAGGTGTGATGTGGTGCTGAGAAGAATGTATATTCTGTGCATTTGGGGTGGAGAGTTCTGTAAATGTCTATTAGGTTTGCTTGGTCCAGGTCTGAGTTCAAGTCTTGGATATCCTTGTTAATTTTCTGTCTCGTTGATCTGTCTAATATTGACAGTGGAGTGTTAAAGTCACCTACTATTACTGTGTGGGAGTCTACGTCTCTTTGTAAGTCATTAAGAACTTGCTTAATGTATCTGGGTGCTCCTGTATTGGGTGCATACATATTTAGGATTGTTAGCTCATCTTGTTGCATTGTACATTTTACCATTATGTAATGTCCTTCTTTTTCTCTTTTGGTCTTTGTTGGTTTAAAGCCTATTTTATCAGAGACTAGAATTGGAATTCCTGCTTTTTTTTTTTTTTTTTTTTTTTTTTTTTTTTTTTTTTTTTTTTTTTTTTTTTTTTTTTTTTTTTTTTTTTTTTTTTTTTTTTTTTTTTTTTTTTTTTTTTTTTTTTTTTTTTTTTTTTTTTTTTTTTTTTTTTTTTTTTGGCTCTCCATTTACTTGGTAAATCTTCCTCCATCCCTTTACTTTGAGACTATGTGTATCCTTGCACGTGAAATGCGTTTCTTGGATGTAGCTCATCATTGAGTTTTGTCTTTTTATCCAATTTGCCAGTCTGTGTCTTTTGATTGGAGATTTTAGCCCGTTTACATTTAAGGTTAATATTGTTATGTGTGAATTTGATCCTGCCACTTTGATGCTAGCTGGCTGTTTTGCCCGTTAGTTGATGCAGTTTCTTCATTGTGTCGATGCTGTTTACCATTTGGTATGTTTTTAGAGTTGCTGATAGTGGTTGTTCCTTTCTATGTTTAGTGCTTCTTTCAGGAGCTCTTATAAAGCAAGCCTGGTGGCGATGAAATCTCTGAGTAATTGCTTGTTTGTAAAGGATTTTATTTCTCCTTCACTTATGAAGCTTAGTTTGGCTGGATATGAAATTCTGGGTTGAAAGTTCTTTTCTTTAAGGATGTTGAATATTGGCCCCTGCTTTCTTCTGGTTTGTAGGGTTTCCGCTGAGAGATCCACTGTGAATCTGATGGGCTTCCCTTTGTGGCTAACCTGACCTTTCTCTCTGGCTGCCCTCAGCATTTTCTCCTTCCTTTCAACCCTGGTGAATCTGACAATTATGTGCCTTGTGGTTGCTCTTCTTCAGGAATATCTTTGTGGTGTTCTCTGTATTTCCTGGACTTGAATATTGGCCTGCCTTGCTAGGTTGGGGAAGTTTTCCTGGATAATATCCTGATGAGCATCTTCCATCTTGGATTCTTCTCTCCGTCACATTCAGGTACACCTATCAAACATAGATTAGGTCTTTTCACATAGTCCCATATTTCTTGGAGACTTTGTTCATTTCTTTTTACTTTTTTTTCTCTAATCTTTCCTTCTCATTTTATTTCATTGAGTTGATCTTTGACCTGTGATATCCTTGCTTCTTCTTGGTCAGTTCAGCTGTTGAAACTTGTCTATGCTTCACGAAGTTCTCGTGTTGTTTTTCAGCTCCATCAATTCACTTATATGCCTATCTAAGCTGTTTATTCTCGTTAGAATTTTGTCAAACCTTTTTTCCAGGTTCTTAGTTTCTTTGCATTGGGTTAGAACATGTTCTTTTACCTCAGAGAAGTTTCTTATTACCCATCTTCTGAAGCCTGTTTCTGCCAATTCATCAGACTCATTCTCCATCCAGCCTTGTTCCCTTTCTAGTGAGGAGTTGTGATCCCTTGGAGGAGGAGAGGCATTCTGGTTTTGGGTGTTTTCATCCTTTTTGCACTGGTTTCTTCCCATCTTTGTAGATTTATCTACCTGTCATCTTTGTAGTTGTTGACTTTCAGATGGGGTCTCTGAGTGGACATCCAGTTTGTTGACGATGAAGTTATTTCTTTCTGATTCTTAGTTTTCCTTCTAACAGTCAGGCCCCTCTGCTGTAGGACTGCTGAGGTCCACTCCAGGCCCTGCTTGCCTGGGGATTACCTGTAGCTGCTGCAGAACAGTAAGGGTTGCCGCCAGTTTCTTCTTCTGCTATCTTTGTCCCAGAAGGATACCTGCCAGTTGTCAGTCTGAGCTCTCCTTTATGAGGTGACTCTTTGGATATATGGGGGTCAGGGAGCTGCTTGTGGAGACAGTCTGTCCTTTATAGGAGCTCAGGTGCTGAGCTGTGAGCTCCGTTGTTCTATGCAGAACTTCTAAGCAGGTACCTTTAGGTCTGCTGCAGCAGAACTCATAAATGCCTTTTTTTTCCCCCAAGTGCTCTGTCCCAGGGAGTTAGAGCTTTATTTATGAGTTTCTGTCATGCTGCTGCCTTTTTTCAGGGCTGCCCTGCCCAGCGAGGAGGCAGCCTAGTCGCAGTCTGCCTGTAGAGGCTTTGCTGAGCTGCTGTGGGCTCTGCCCAGCTGCCATGTGAACTTCCTTGCAGTCCTGTTTATACGGGTATAGTTAGAACTGCCTCGGCAATGGTGGCCCGCCTCTGTAATGGCGGACTCTCTCTGTAATGGCGAGCTGCCTCAGCAATGGCGGACTACCTCTGTAGTGGTGGACTGCCTCAGTAATGGAGGATGCCTCTCCACCACAGAGCTGGACTGTCCGGGGTTCAGCAGCACTTGCTGTGTAACTCTCAATCCAGAGCGTTTCAGATTGCTGTTTTTTGTGGGAGTGGTAGCACCCAAGCCTGATCACCTGGCTTCCAGTTAAATGGGTGACTCTTCCAGGTGTCCCAGTTGCCAGTTGAAAAGGTGCCCAGATATGTGTGACATTTTGTGCAGAGACCCACTGAGCTGGCTGAAACAGCTGCACTGAGGGCTCGTAGTACTTTTTCGCCCAGGAATCTCCTGTCCTGGCTCCCTATTTCAGTCCCCTTTTTATCAGCTGAATGGATGACTCTGTCTCCCAGGCTTTCCAGTTGCCTGTTGAAAAGGCACTGGGATCTGTGTGATTTTCCATGCGGCAACCCACTGGACTGGCTGAAATAGCCGCACAGAGATTTGTGGCACTTTTTTGCCTGGGAATCTCCTGGCCTGGCTCCCTGGTTCAGTCCGCTTTTTATCAGCAGAGTGAGCAACTCTGTCTCCCAGGCTTTCTGTTCATCTGTTGAAAAGGTGCTGGGATCTGTGCAATTTTCCATGCGGTGACTCACTGCGCTGTTTGAAACAGCCATGCAGAGATTTGTGGTGCTTTTTTGCCCGAAATCTCCTGGCCTGGCTCCCTGTTTCAGTCCCCTTTTTATCAGCTGAATGGGTGACTCTATCTCCCAGGAGCTCCAATCACCAGCTAAAACGGCACTGGGACCTGTGTATTTTGTGCTGAGACCCATTGTGTTGGTGACCCGTGGGGCTCCTCCACCTAGGAATCTCCTGGTCTGTGGGCAATAAAAATCTGTCTGGAAATGAGTCATCCACTCACCCTCTGTGCTTTTGCTGGGAGCTGCAATCCTGAGCTGCTCCTAATCAGCCATCTTGGATCCTCTGCCTATAGGTAATTTTTAAACCCTTGTCCCCCCACCCCACTCTCCTGCCTTTTGGTGTGTCTACTGTCTACTATTTCCATCTTATGTCCAAGTATACTCATTGTTTAGCTCCCACTTCTAAGAGAGAACATGTGGTATTTGATTTTATGTTTCTGAGTTAGTTCACTGAGGGTAATGACCATCTATGTTGCTACAAAGGACATAATTTTTATTCTTTCTTATGGCTGCATAGTATTTAATGGTATATATATGAATTTATCCAGTCAATCATTGATGGACACTTAGTTTGGTTCCATGACTTTGCTATTGTGAATAGTGTTTCAATGAACATAACAAATGCTGGTTTTTTTTGATATAATGATTTTTTTTTTCCTTTGGTTAGATACCTAGTAGTGGTATTGCTGGGTCAAATAATAGTTTAATTTTTAGTTCTCTAAGAAATCTGCATACTGTTTTGCATAGAAGTTCAACCAATTTACATTCCCACCATCAGTGTATAAATATTCCTAAAAGGTATAATTCTTACCCTCCTAGCTTTTCAGATGAAGTGTTGAAGTTGATTTGTTTGAAATCATGTAACTTATTACAATGGGACAAGTATTAAAAAGGATACTTCCTGTTCATGACCTTTACCATGCTCAATGAGCACTACTCCTAGTGTAACTCATTGTCACTTGGGTTTCATATTGGACATTGCCCTGGTTTCAGAGACCAATCTGCACAGGGACATTTTTTCTATAAGAAAATTTCTATCTGTATAGGCCCATTCTTTGTTAAAAGGAATCCAGAAGAATGTGATGGCTACTATCAGGTTATTTCTTCCAGAAATCAAAACTCTTTGACTTAGTTAACTGGTGAGTTCTTAAGAAGCATATAAAGTAGTTGAATAAATGCTGGGGACTAGAGAGAGATAGAGGGATATTCAGACTTTTGGATACTTTCCCAGTGCGACTATGTAATGTGCCACTAATGCTGCCTTTGACATGAGAAGGACTTTAATGCTGGTTTACTAGAGTCAGTATCATACAGGGATCAATAGCATGATTTCTGGAATTGGCATTACTGAGTGCTTAATACAGCTCTACTGCTTACTATGTGACCTGTGATTATTTACTTAGTCCTCTTTCACTATCACATTATCTGTTAAGTATAACGGTTTTGAGGATTGAATGAATTAGTATGATTGGTAAGTACTGAATAAATACTGGCAATTACTATTGCTGTACTTAGTTTTGTCTTTGACACTAACTAGCTTCTTGACATCAGTTTCTTCATCAGTTAAAAGAGTAATTAAATGATAGCTATGATTCATAAAATTCTATGTTGAGTAGCCTTGGATTATACATATTATATGCAGAAAAATTATTTTGAAGTAAAAGCTGTTGTAGAACTCCTTTGTTTAATAATTGAAAGATAAAATCCCATCAATTAGCATCTTAAAAGATAAATTAAACAATCCAATAAGTTGGTTTCTTTCTTTCTCTTTGGAAAAAAGTATACTGAAGAGCCAGTCTTGTTGCCTAATGAACCAAGAACTCAAACCTTGGATTTCATTACTGTTATGATTCCAGATCCCACTAGAGTCTCTGATCAAATGTGGCCTCATTAAGTGCAACAGGTAATGCAGTTCTCCATTAAATTGTGCTAAGCTAACTTGTGGCTGACATGTGTCAAAATGTAATTATTTTAAATACATTATTTTAAATGTAATTATTTAAAATCTGTTTCTATTGGACTGTAGTTTCACATCACAGACTGATATTAACACATTCACAACTACCTGTGAATCTGAATCCTCATTTATCCAGGCTTTATTCTCAGTAAGTATACCGAATATCAAATCTATTTAATGAAGCTTCTGTCAATAATAAAAACTAAATATAAAACAACTCCTGTATTATCCTGTTTTGAGTAAGTTACTGCTAAGACTAACTTAATAGATTTTCTTCCCCCTCTATGGAACATAGAATTACTTATAAACAGCCCCCACCCCCAATATTAACCTGTGCTTTTTGGAACTCTGTAAAGATATTTATAACTTTGAAAAAAGAGAGGGTACATTGCCTTATAATAATTGCTAACATTTTGCACAAAAATGATTATAAATGCCATATATGTGTTAACTATTTAACTAATTAATCTGTTTTTACAGAGAAGGAAATAAATGTACACAGAGATTACATTTACACATTTTAGCTAGTTAGTGAAAGATCTGGATTCACACCCAGGAAGCCCAGATTCAGTGTGTATTTGTAACCACTAAACTACTATTGTTTCTCAAATTCCCTCTATATTATACTGGTTTACTTAGGCAGAGAGACACACTGAGCAGTCAACAGTGAGAATTGAACCCACAGAATTTAAGTTTATATCTGATGATATTTATGTCTTGTTTTGTTTCTCAGTGAGAAAGAATACAATATATCAAATGCAATCCAATTTTTAAATAGGAGAAACCACGAATAGGTGGCTATAAAACTTGCCTGCGGTGATCTGGAAACTTTAGTGAAAGCAGGAATAGTACAAGCTTGTGACTCTGACTCTGTTCTTAGCTAAAGCCGCTAGAGAATGTGTCTGCTCAGTGACAACCATCAGTGGCTGTAGGGGAGAGAGATGACTTGGATACAATTAGTGATTCTAGAGGGAAGTGACAGAACATGAAATGCCTGGGGGCTAGATGGGGGTTGCTAGGATCTGGCTCATAGTAATAACTTCAACAACAACCTCAATTCAAAACAAAATTGATGATATATTTTAAATGGCATTCCAAAAGGATTTTACTGTTCAACACTTGGGTTCCACTGTTTTTTTTTAATTTAATTTAATTTTTTTTTTTTGAGACAGAGTCTCACTCTGTCACCAGGCGCCAGGCTGGAGTGCAGTGTTGTAATCTCGGCTCACTGCAACCTCCGCCTCCTGGGTTCAAGCAATTCTCCTGCCTCAGTCTCCCAAGTAGCTGGCATGCACTACCATGTCCAGCTATTTTTTTTTGTTTCTTTTAGTAGAGACGGGGTTTCACCATGTTGGCCTGGATGGTCTTGATCTCTTGACCTTATTATCCGCCTACCTCAGTTTCCCAAAGTGCTAGGATTACAGCATGAGCCATTGTACCTGGCTGAGTTCCACTATTATAGAGTGAACCTATACTTTCATCCCTGAAGTCTTTTTTCAGAGGCAAAGACACATGGGCAATCCTACAAACTGTTATGACTTATCGGGAAGCACAGTGTTTCTGTTTTTCATTGACTTTTAAAAATAGTATTACTTTACATCAGAAATAATGACTCATGAATAGACATATTATATGCAAAACAAGCCACAATATCAACTCAGAAAGGAAAATAAGAATTATTTATAGTCCCACCATTCAGAAACTGTTAACATTTTTCTATATTTATGGCTATAGTTCTATCTATAACAACTTTTGA
Organism: Plecturocebus donacophilus; assembly: GCA_004027715.1. NCBI lineage: Eukaryota > Metazoa > Chordata > Mammalia > Primates > Pitheciidae > Plecturocebus > Plecturocebus donacophilus. Next base: position 5,240 of record PVKP010036376.1, on the reverse strand, counting down.
ACCACATGCATCTGCAATTTTGAATATTTCACTTAAAGTGAATAATTCTCCAGATTGTTACACATTTTTAAATTTTAAATTTGAAAATGCCATTTAATGGGTGGATAAAAACCTATTGCATATTGTACCATAATTCTATATGCTCCTACTATTGAAGAGTTAGATTGTATACAGATGTTTTTGATTTTAAATAACACATATTTTTATACTCAAATCCTTGAATTTTAAAAATTATTTTTAGGATGGTCTTTTTTAGGCATTTGTCTTCAAAGAATGTATAGTTTAAAATGAGACTTCTAGTATGTATTAGAAAATTGTCTAACTGAGATATCTTAGTTTTTTAAAAATTCTATCAGCTGTGCAAAAGAATGTCTGTCTTACGAGATCCTCGAAAAATTAAAGACTATCGTTAAAAATATTTGGTTAATTTAGTAGGTCAACTATTATATCGTATTCAATTTCTATTTTTAAACTACTTGTCATTGGTGTTTCCTTTTTTACAAATGAAATATCTACTCACACCATCTAATAAAGAAAATCTACATTTTTTTATGATCAAAATTTTGAATTCTGAACAAACTTGGTTAAAACAAAACATACTAAATGCCAATCAACTTTTCAAAGAGTTTAAAAATTTTCCTTTATTAAATAAAGTTCAGCCAGACTTTTAAAAATGAGATGTAGGGAAAGATTTAGGTGAAACAAATAGCATGTTTATAATATCCTATCAAATGGTGATGAATTATAAATAATGCAAGATTATCCTTTACAATTTTGGAGCAAGATAAAATATTCTGTTTAAATAAGAATTATCCCTCGAGTTATCTTTTACGATTTTGAGGAAATTATCTTTTATAATTTTGGAAGGAGGGGAAAGCATTCTCTTTTTGAAACAGAAAAACATTCTTTTAAAATAAGACATAGGAATATGTTTCATTCCTAAGTCTTATTTACTACTCTAACTGCTCATTGTTTCTGAATTCCTACAGTGCATTATAATGACTTTGGAGAGCAAACAAGTGAGCAAGAAAACAGAGTTGTACAAATATTGTCAAATATTTTTTCTCCATGTCCAACCATTTTAGGTTAAACAGTCTAATAGCTTCCTTGACCTTGTTCACCAAGTCAGTTTTCACTTTGTTCAAGTAGATCTATAGCTTTGAAGATGTGCATTTTCTTTGAACATTTTTCCCCTTAAATCCTTTGGTGTCTCTTTTTCTTAAACAAAAGACACAGTTTGCTTAGCTGCAAAATTTATCTGTACTTTTCAGAAATTAATGTGAATCTTTCCAAGTCTGAGAACAATAATTCTATTTGGCTTAACTCCAGTGATCTGCAGAAAAAACAAAAAAAAAACCAAAAAAACCCACCAAAAATCACACAAACTGTAAGGAGAGTAATGATTTGTAGAAATCTGCAGGAGGCCTTGGTCCTTGGTTCAGGAGTACTACTGCTGACAATTACACAAATAGTGTTCTATGCAATTATCCCAGCAATAACCGATAGCAAGCAAAAATTATAGAGGCCTGATGCAATTTATACCCAGAGGTTTCTATGTAGTACTTTGTTTGAATCAAAATGGCCATCTTTATTTTTTTTTTCCTTTTCTTTAAAGAACAGAATCAGTCAACTCCTTAAGAGAACATAATTTTCTTCCATCTAGTTTTAAATGGCATTAGCACAGCAATCAGATGTCAAGGTGAAAGATAAACATGTCGGCCCCGGGTACATAAATGACAAAATGCCAGGTAATATGGGTACCATCTCCCTGGCTTTTGCATTTTTAATAGCATTAACCTTGTGCTGTGTAGAGTTATCATTTCTTAAACTGTTTTTACTCCAAAATGGGCAATCAGTTCTACAATTTAAAAATGTGCTGTGTGCTGTCAAGTTTTTCTCTTGAATGTGAGGGCACAGAAAAAAATTCAATTTGTTTTGTTTTTCATTTTTGCATGATTACTACACTATATTTATTTCCACAATTCCTTCAATGTCACCATTCAACTACCCTTAATTGAAATCTGCTTGTGCTTATTCTTTGCCTAGGAGATTACATCTCAGGACATTATGTAATACATTTTAAGTAAATCAGATTAGAAGAAATTATTTTTTTCTTTTTAAAAGATGCAGGTATTAATGGTCATGTATGAAGTGTATTGAAAAGTAATAAAGGGCCATTATTTAAGAATGCAGATAGTCATTTTGGCAAAAACTAAATACAACCACAAAATGGAAAAAGGAAGAAAGAAAGCACATGTGTACCAAATTCCCTTTAAATGACCCCTTTTATAAAACTTGACTAGAGACAAAGAGAAAGTGATAAGCAGTTTTTAGTGAAGCTGCATCTGGAAACTGTTCAGATTCTCTTTGGCTCAAAAAGGAAAAAAGCAGAGCTGGACAAACAAATATATTTTTCTGTCCTTAATGCATTGAATGGAAAGTGAAATCCAGTGGGCAAACCAGTTTTGTCTTCATTGGGGTTTAAAACTTTATATCCCAAAGGAAATTTGGTAGCTTTTAATAAAAATTTCATTTTTTTTTTCTGAGGAAGGTGGTAGGCATTTTTTTTTCTATATGTCTATCAGAAAACCAGAAATGATCTAATGATTTTTTATATTTAAAATGACAGAGGAGAAACTGTCTGGCACATAATCATTACTAAATAAATATTGTTGGGTTAAATATTATTTGACATAATCTTGGCTTAAAGCCTAGGCCGGTTTTATGACTATTTGACTTATGGGGAATATACCCAGGTTTTAATCTTAATTCAGAATGGGTCTTAAAGGGATGGAGGGACTGCCCAGCAAACTTTCTCAGGGTAATAATTTAGAATATATGTGGCAGTACATCTCTAGTTTTATCTATGCACCCAATACTCTCTTTTCCTTAAATCTTCCAGCTAACCTAGCTCTACAGATTTAGTGAGTGATCAAGACCCATCATGCAAAGATGTTCAAACACCCTTGGTTTGAAAACATCATCTTGCTTCATGATCAGTGTAATCATTTGTTTTGTTTGAAAAAAGTAAAACAAACTACAGGTTCCTCCAAGTTGAGATCTATTACTAATTCCAGAGCATCACATAACTCTCTAATGAGTGTTGAGATTTCCTGTGGCATTGGAAAAACTCTTCAATTATATTTATTTCCAAGAACATTTCTTAGGAAAAAAATCCTTTGATTTAACTGTGGAATTTAGTATTGAATCTCTAGAAAGCTGAAATGGTTATGTCAGACACTGGGGCGTTATTTTAATCTACTATGCTGTAAGGGGTACACAAACTGATTGGAGGTGGAGTTATGCTTGTTAAGAGCTAAGTAAGATCTTGGTCCCAATAAGATGTGGGACTCAGGGAGTTTATAAAATGATGGAAGAAAACAGCAACAAAAAAAAACAAGAATATGCCAATGTTCAATATTACCATTGCTTAGGTGTTAACCTACAGGCATTTAGGATGACACCGAAGTTGTCTAAAAATACAATAATAGCCAAGGGCAATTCTTCAGTCTAATGTGACATATGTAATCCAAACCTGGGGATGATGCACTCTTCAGAGGAGGGGCAATATGGGCCATATGGTGTGGGATCGACTCACATCCATCAGAATGAGGCTGTTGGTGCTCTTTAGAATTAAAACAGAGAATGTTGTGCTTATGGGGTTGTACATGTTTTTGGGGGTATATGAGTGAGTAAATGAGCTGCAGCCCTCAGTACCCTGAATTTCGACCCATAAATACATTAATAATAGAAATACTACTATTTATGTTTTGTGTTATTTATGTTTTCCACATACTTCTAGATCTTTTATGTTCACATTTCAGGAAAAGCAAAACAGTATTTGGGTAGAAAAGACGCTCTGGAGATACCTGTTTTAGTGTTAAAAAATAGAACATGGCTGATCTATTTCCTGAATTCTTTGGCATTTTAAGTATGAAGTCCTTCCATTCTTTAGGAAGGCTCCTTGCTTGAAATAATAAAGTCTGTTCACCAGAACAATTATGTTTGTAACAGCATGTGAAAGAGGACTTTGAGGATTTAAAAAATGAAAGAAACAATCGAGACCTTAACTTATCCAATTCCAGTTTAAATTTTTTCTTGATCCCATTAGAATTTTAGAGAGGGATATGAAATTGATGGAAATCGCCATGATGTCTTGGTTTACAAGGGTGTTAAGTCCCTTTTGGATTAAGACACATATAGATGCCATCTTCTGCCAAAGCTTGACAGTAGGGAAGGGCAGTCCTTGGAAGGCAGTGTGATAGGGCTCTACAGCTTGATTTCATTTCTGAAAAAGTGTAGGTCCTCAATACAAGGCATTGAATGAAAGGACTGAATGCAACCCGGATATGCTGGTGTCAAGAACCTGTGGTTCGAATGGTCAGGAGTGAATACAGTTCACTGGTTGGGGAAAACTAACAAGCAACTGATAGACTGAAGTCCAGTGGGAGTTATTTTCTGCTCAGCACTCCATTGGCGGCTGCATTTGTGAATCAACTAAGAGCAGCTTTTATTGATATGGTCACTTTGCTTTTAGTTCCCATTTTGAAGTGTGTCTCTTTGATGGATGTGTAAGGAATCCGCTTAGACACCTCTGACAGAAGACACCAGGCAGAAGATACGACTAGATTTTGAACAATCCTGATTCCACAAAAGAGATGACACAGACTGCTGAGTAAAACACAGCAAGCCAGTTTGTAAAGAGACCAAGCATTATATGACAGAAGCACCTAAGTTACTTTTCAGGCTGCTTGTCTTTGAGGGCTGGAGAGAAGGCTTCTTTCTGAAAGAAGAAAAGAAAAACTTTCCCAAGGCCAAAGCACACCAGGTTGTAAAGCTTGGAGTAGAGCTTTGCTGACCTCGTCCAATCTCCTCAACCTCATTTCTCTGTTCTTCTTGGCAAGGACCCTCTGCTAGAGTTTAGGCAGTTTTCTTCATAGATCTTGGCTATCACTTGTTCATTACTAGTTTTCAGTATTTGCATTTGTCATTTCTCATCTAATATACTGTCTTCCTGATTTCTGTGTGTCTACTTTATATTTTTTATCTTAAAATATCTGGCTTACATCTAAGTCTTACAGAAGCATTTCATATCTAAGCTTCTCCTGGCTATGTACGATGTCCCCACTTAGCCTTTTATCTGTATTTGAAACAAATGGATCTAGTTTAGACTGTATAATTTGCTTGGAGTTAAATATTTGGTAACGATAGGCAGTCGTTCACTCCAACTATAATACAGG
>PVKP010036375.1:0-22514 GCA_004027715.1 Plecturocebus donacophilus | reverse complement strand
TCTTTAAGGATGTTAAATATTAACCCCCACTCTCTTCTGGCTTGTAGAGTTTCTACTGAGAGATCTGCTGTGAGTCTGATAGGCTTCCCTTTATAGGTAACCTGGCCTTTCTCTCTGGCTGCCCTTAGTATTTTCTCCTTTATTTCAATCTGAGTAAATCTGACGATTATGTGTCTTGGGGTTGGTCTTCTTGAGGAATATCTTTGTGGGGTTCTCTGTATTGCCTGGAGTTGAGTATCGTCGTGCCTTGCTAGTAATACACTCTTAAGGCACTTTATTTAAGATCTTGGTTACATGTAGTTGATTAAATTAGGACCTATAACCTAATTAATTGAGATGGCATGTAACTACTTCACCTATCCAGCAACCTCACTTTCCCAGAATATAGTTGTAAACAAAGTAAGAAACTAAAAAGACACCTAAGCAGCCAAAGCTATACTTTCACTGGAAGCTGAAGCACTTTATTCATAGGAATGGTACCCAAGCCAAAATTTGGTGGTTACTGACTCCTATCATAGCCACATTTCCAATAATTATGGTTCCTGATATATTCGTCCACAGACAATACAAACATGAGTGGAAAGACAAGAGGACCACCTTTCTTTTAGTTTGCTGTTAAAGGGTTTGACAATATACAGGATCATTTTTAAAGGCAGATAAACTGACATTACCAAGACCTAATAGCATAATATGACAGTGAAGAGAGATGACAAAAGTATGGAACATAGATGTGAGAATTTTAAATCCACACATAAAGATAGAGAATTTAAAATCCATACATCCATATGTCTGGAGCTACTCATACACATAGGGGCAAATACTCTCATGTCTCTATGTAGCCCTTAAGAATATTCTTGATATAGCTCAGCACAATAATTGATATTTATGGTATTTCAAGTCATACTATTTTAAAAAGCAGAGAAGTATGGAATTCACTTATTATTTTCAGGACATTAGTCATCTTGAAACTTTGCTTATTTGAAACATCATAGTCCATGTGATGCCACATACATAAATTATTTCCTATAATCCATTGTTAAATGAAATACATTTGGATAGTCAGTGTTAGAACCACTTTTTCTGCAGCTAAGCCCCTTTGGGCCTTGCCCTAGATGTGATGTCCTGGAGATGAATCACATACATCAGTACTGTTAAGTAACTCCTGGTCTAATTTGAACACACATAAATAAAGATATCATTATAACACCAGACCATATTTCTAGGGAAGGAAAATCATACACAATGTAGATGAAAGAAAAAATGACTGCCTATAATGTAAAAGAAGCCTTTACAAAATGATAAGAAAAAGAATCATCCAAAGAAAAATGGGCAAAATGATTAATTACCTATCCACTTAAAAGCAAATCCAAATCTTTTCATGACAAATGTGAAAAGATGCTCCTCCTTGGCAGACATCAGGAAAGTACAAAGTAAAACAGTGATAAGATATCACTTCTTACCTATCAAATTAGCAAAAGTAAAAGAGAATGATAATACATGTTGCTGGCAAGGATATGGGGAATACGTTACTTTACATGCACTAATGGAAATGTGAATTATTACATTCTCTTTACAAAACAATATGGCACCATCTATTAAAACGTTAAAAAGCACATACACTTGGACTAAGAAACATTATTTTGAGAAATTACCCATAAAAGTTAAATCATCCATTAAAAATAGTAAGTGTACGAGAATACTGCTTCAGCATTGTTTATAAAAATTAGTGAACAAAAGTCAATACCTATCAGAAGGAAAACGATTGAAAAATCCGTGGTATACTCATTCCATTAAATTTTATACAACCATTGAAAATAATGACTTATATCTATACCCATTAACTCAAGGAGAGCTGGATGATAGGGAGAATAATTTTCCAAAGTGCTTTAAGTGACAAATGCAAAAATGTATATATGATATCATATTTAAACCAATGACAAAAATCCCTGCCTCTGTATATGTGTGTGTGTGAATGTACATATGTGTAAACGATTATAGAAATTTAGAAGACACAGAGGCATCTGGATTGTTAGGCAAGTTTGTAAACAAGCAAAAAAGCTGTATTAAAAAGTAGATATCCAGGATTAAAAGCAAACAGCCTACATAATAAGGCACAATATGTATAATTATATCCACAACAAGGCAGAGTAAGTAAAATTATATCCATCTATATATTTTAGTAGTTGTTATGTCTAAAGAGATAAATGAAAGAATGGCACCAAATTATAGATAATGCAAATAACTAGAATTTGAAGTGATTTTTACTAACCCTCATATCATTTTATACTTTTTTATGTTTCACAATTAATTTGTATTATTTGTACAATTTGGGCAAAAAGTTGATAACGTGATGAAAACAACCAATGTCAGTGACGGTCCCTATAGAGTGAAGTCAACTAAAAGAAGCGTTCATATGGGACACGGTACCTGACCTCAGCTTTAAGGGACTATTAGATCCAGAGGAGATTTGAAGAGGGAGGAAGTTCTGGGCAGGAAAAACTGCATAATAAAGGTATAGAAGTAGAAATAAACATGGGGAATTAACTTTGAGATGATTCACCCTCATATGAAGAAGGAGGAAAAAAAAAAAAAAACCTGTAAGCAAATGGCTGACGTTGCATGACTAGAATCAAACCAAGCAGATAGGGAGTGGAAATGGTGACCATGATGATGCACGTACAAAAATGTGATTTTTAGAATTAATCTTAACAAATGAAAACAGCTTGGTTTCTTCAAATTCTACAAATTGAAAATATTTTGAGTTCTTAGGACTTTGTCCATGGTGACACCATGTGTTGCACTCAGATGTAAACTTCAGCTTGGTAACATTTTCATTTTAAACCTCCCTCCTGTCACTTTCCAACTTGGCTGTAAATATTTGCTTGGAGAAAAAATGTCACTGAAGATCTGAGCTCAAGCTTCCAAAAAAAGAAAAAAGTGGTCATTTTGAAATAAGAAGGTGTATTCTGAATTTTAACTAAACAAACAGTCTCAACACCTATGGCTCAGAGCTCATTTTGGAAAAAAATTATTGTTTTTATTTATTAAAAGCCTATGAATACAAATGAATTCCTTATTTGGTATTCATTCTGTTTGAAGACTGCCTGCCTTTCTGAGATGGGAACTACATGTGCTTTGCTATATAAATTGAAAGGTTGTCTGATGTCACTGTTTATCTTGTCCTCTGCAATATGGTTGTTTTTTTCATTCCCAAGTGAAGAACTATTAATTACATAGGATTCTTGTACTATTGCCAATGAGTAAAAAGCCTAAATGTCATCAAGTAATGATTACTTCCTTTCCCAAACCAGCTAGTGTCACACAGTGGCCCAAGACAGTTTATTTCAATCTGAGAAACATCCTCTTCTTACACAAGGTGCCTTTTACTCTTAAAGTGAGGGTTCAAATCACAGGGATCACAACTTTACTATTCTGATCACCATATTACAAAAGAAGACAGGTACTATTATTTCATTTCTAGGGAATTGAAAAGGATACCCAGCACCATCAGGTAGCACTTCTGATGCCTGATAGTAGGATGGAAGAAAAACTCAGGCTCCTGAGACGCATATACTATGTCTTTTTAGAAAATTATTCTTCTGAGTGAAGGGTTGACAATGAAAAAAAAAAGAAAAGAAAGATTTCATCATTTCATACTTTGCTGAATCTTAAGAGCAGCAACAAGGATCAGTGACTAAAAGAAATCTGGAGAAAGAAAATGAGAACAGATGTTAAGACTAGACACACAATGTCCCAATCCCATCCCAGTCCTTCTCTCACTTGTCATGTGACTCTAAGCACTCACTGAACCTCACTGAGCCTCAGTTCCCTTCTATAGAAATATGGGATTGTTTTTAGAATTGATGGAATAACATATGAAATGTGCCCATAGGCACAGGTCTACAGTAAAAACAGCTGCTATAAAAGCATCAACAATGACAATGATGAGGGTTGTGGTGATGGTGATGATGGTTCTACTGCTGAGGAGCTCTAGGATCTTACACAGGTCCCAGAGTCTTATATAACCAAGTGACAAAGGGCACAGACTACTCATGCTCAAATCCCAGGTCTACTACTAAACTGTACTTCATATTCCTTATTTGTGGAATGTGAAGATGAAACAAGTTTATGTATCTAAAGTGTTTGGAGCAACAGCTTCCACATAGTAAATATCCCTCTCAAATAAAAGAGTTGTACAAAAGCTTTTGCACAGTCAAGCTCTATTACATCACTTGGTCAGGTTTATGAATTTAGAAGAAGTGCAAGTACTCAAAAGACTACAGTCTCTAGAGTCAGAAAGACTTGAATTTATATGCAAGCTCTGAAATGCACTAGCTTGTTCCTAGGACATGTTACTTAATGTCTCTGATCCCTGGTTTCCTTCTCTATTCATCAAAAACTCAGCAAATATCTTACTGATTTTTATTGTGTTAGGCTTGTTCCATGTGAGAATAAACTGAGAATCATAACACTATTCCAAGGATTGTTAGAAAGATGAAACAAGAGAATACAGGTAGTGAGCTCAACCCAGTGTCTGACATACAGCAAGCCCTCGATAACTAAGAGTTATAATTACGCTACTACCCAGAGGCAGATGCTATCAAAGTCAAGCTCTGGAGGCCTCCAGTAACCACTGCCTCATTGACAAATTATTCTAACACCAAGGTGTTTAACCATGCCATCAGATTTTGTAGCACACATACAGATCTAGGAGCTATGTCCGCAACTGCTTACCGAAGTATCAAGCAACAGACTCTGTCCGTGGTTCTGATTCAAACAAGAGATGCAAAAGAACAGAATTGGGGGAAAGAATTTAATGAAACTGTCCCAGAAAACATGCACACTGCCAATGCTGTCCCTAGACGTGAGTGTCAAAAGAAGCCCACCCTTCTCCAGGAAGTAGCTTCTGTCTGCCCCATTCAGTCACTGTACTAAAGTGAAAGCAGAAGTTAGCCTGCTCCTTCCTGGGATCAAAGCTCAAATCTAAGGATACAGAATCAGCCCTAGACCCAATGACCTGAGTTCAACACCTTCCATTTCTTCCTCACTCTAGGAACTTGGCCAGGTAGCATCAGCTTATCACATATGCCTGTTTTTCATCTGCAAAATGACAAGGACAGCTAATTGGAAGGGCAACTGTGAAGATGTGGACTAAAGGGCTCTGTCTACTCTTAAGCTCTGAACAAATATTGGGCATATGAAGCTGAGTTGGATGACCTGCCTCTAGGTGCTCACAGACTCACTACTAGAGTAGAGCGGAAAAAAACAGAGACAACAAAAAGAAGGAGATCCAGGTGTGAGTCCATCTAGATGCTACTATTTGTTTTCTTTCTAACCTGACCAATTTTTGTAACCTCTTGGAGCCTAGCTCTCTTTATCTGCAAAATAAGGATTACAACAGCAGTCACACTGGGCTTTTGTGAAGATCAAATAAACAATTTTTAATGTAATTTAAAAAATAAACCCAACTAGTATTGGTGTTCTAGTTATTTAAAAATAAACCCAACTACCTAGTTATTTAAGTATAAACTAAACTAGTCTCTGTTCATTGATTCCATGGTTGTTGGGCACAGTCTGCACATAGAGTATTGTATTAGGTATAAAGAGGATGTATATGAATATATGTTGCAAGTCCCCTGCATATAATCTAGTTAGGAAAATATTATGTAAAGTAAAGGAGCAATGCCAATGTTTAGTAATGTGTATTAAACATAGAACGTATTTAGGTGGAGTGGGGGAAGGTGTTGTCACTTTTTATTGTACACACTTCTATATCATTTGAATTTCTTTAAAAAGTGTGTATCAGTATTGATAACAAAAAGTGACTAAGAAAAAATAACAAATAAGTTTAGAAGGTGTCAAAGATGTTAATCATCCATTAGAAGCTCTTAAAACAAATGTAGCCATCAAACATCAATCATATACTTTCATGCAGAGGACTGTGATATACCCTGAGATTGAATAGGGGAATGAGTCCCTCCCTGCTTTGAAGGAAATTTCACTCTAGTGAGAGAGATGAACACGTGGAGGCTTGTAACACAGCACTTCAAAAGAGCATTTAAAGAGTACTGAGGGAACACGAGCTTCCTGAGAGAAAAGGACCTCTGAGTGGATGTCACTTTTAAGATGGATCCTAATACATGGATAGAGTCCACAAGACAAAGGAATAGGAGCACATTCTCCAGACAGGGAGTGAAAGTAGCACCTGCAAAGGTATGAAAGATATATGTGATGCACAGGTGTGGTAGGAGTGTGTATGTGAGTGCACAGATGTGAATGTGTATGAGGCTGCATGTGATGTTGTATATGGATAGGTGTGCATAAGTATGGTAGTGTATGATGTAAGTGTAATGCTGTGTATGTGTGTGTGACAGAGTGTCTAATACTGTGTATATGTGTAGAATGCTGTATGTGATACTATATGTATGTGGGGGGTGTTTGTATTTATGAATGTGTGAAAGTGTGTGAGTGGTGTGAATGTAATGGGTGTGCATGTATGTTAGAGTATGTGTGATTCTGTGTGAGGTGTGTGTGAAGGTGTGTAGATGTGTTGGTGTGAGGGTAGTGTGTGTATGGTGTGAGGGCCTGTGTCTGTTGTATGTCACAAGAACATGAGGAAGGAGCAAGAAGGCCAGATGGTGAAAGGCCTTGAAGTCTATAGTCAGGAATTGGAACAGTATGCCTTGGGCAATAGGGAGCACTTTATGGTTTTGATCTGTGAGTAACATGATCAAAGCCATGTTCTAGAAAGATGTATCACACCTGTGGAAGGTCCCATACTGGAGACCAGGAGATGAGCTGGGAGGTTCTGAGGATGGGCTGGAATGGGGGCAAGAAGGCTGGAGAGGAGAAAATTAATTGAAATTATTTTGTCATCACTGCTAGTTCCAGATGGCATGTAAGAGTGTTTACTATTCTTCATTTTTCATTTCCCCTCAATGTTAAATAAATAAATAAAACATGATTTTAAAAGTTGTCCATTTGATGGAAAACAAGTCTCAAAAAAATAAAAAATAAAAAACACCTCCTCCAAAATTGTTTAGAAACCCAGCCTGTCCAAATGAAGTACCTAGCTAAACCCAAGCAAGAGCACACTCTCCAGGTGATAGGAAGCATTTCTGCTAAGCAAACAGCTACCCTCCCAGCACCAACACCGCACCAGCAACTGGAGTCTCCAGTCAGGTATGAATGGAGAAACAGTTAATGACTTTCTGTGGTACAATGTGTATTTCATAGGCAGTTGTCTTATTATGTCAAAGCTAAGTTCCAGGCTACAAGTCTACCTGGATTGAGTCTTGTGCCATTTGAGGGTTGCTGTTTTTTATTTTACATTTTTTTCTAAGCCAGTTGGTAAGACTGGTCTTGCTTCATGTGGGCTCTGGTAGCTGCCTCTTAGGACTAGTATTTCCCTCCCTTTCCTGCATCTCTTCCTTCTTCTGCTCACTCCTTCTCTAGTTCTCTGTCTCTGCTTCCTCTTTCCCACTGTCTGGTTGTATTTGAAGTCTTAAGCTATCTCTGTCTCTCTGTTTCTTAGCTCTGCCCCCGCCCATCCACCCCTTCCTTTTCCTCTTCCCCTCTCTTCTTTCCTCTCTCCCTGTATTCTCACCGTGCATCCCTTCCCACTATGTACAAAAGATTCCATTTTAGAAAAGGAGCAAGGCTTTTGCTAGAATCTGATCGACAAATGTGGTCACTATAAGGCAACCAGCTGAGTCCAGATTCAAGAAAAAAAAAATCTTGTCAAAGGGAGAGTGCTGAATGGTGGCCATGCATTTCGAGGGAGGCAGGTGAAGTCTGTGGTTCCCGGTTGTCCCTGCACACCAGTATCATCAGGCAGTCTTCCAGCTGGGAAATCCCTATTCGCCAATAAGCCCTGGCCAGCCCATGCCTTCCCTCTGCGAGCTGGCACTGCTGCTATCACATTGCATGTACTGCTCAGCTACTCCTTCCGCTCAGCTCAGAAAAAGAAAAAGCCATAAAATTCAGAACCAGCTAATGTCAGCACTGCAGGGGATTTCAGAGATCTCTTGGTCCAATCATTTTCAGGTCCTGGTGGAGAGACTGGGGCCCCAGGTTGCTAAATGCCAGGGAGATCTATTATTAGAAAACCCAGACCTAGGACCTGTTGCAAAAATCCCTCTGCCCTGAGAACACCGCTAGATTTTTGCCTTCTTAAAAGAAATCTACCATCTAGCATCCGAATGTATAAACAGAAGAAGCTTAAAATAGAGGCAGAAAAGGGTTCAAATGCACATGGTGCATGTTTGAAATCCACTACATGTTCCCTGCAAGAAGGATTTGGGCAGGGAAGTGTGTGGAAGACGGGGCTGCAGTGGTAGAGAGCTCTAAGCTCTGAAGACCTTTTTAATATGGCTGTATTGTAATACTGCAGTGCCAAACCCCGCCAGTCATTCCAAAAGCAAAAGGAAGCCCCGCTCCGCAGCAGAACTTCACAGCCCTGAAAACAGATTGTCTTCCTTTTGCACCCATTTAATAACCGCTTTATTTAACACGATCAGGGGGAATGTGCATCCTCGGAAGGCACAGTAAAGAACATCTGTCCGCAACGACGCGATTCCTCGGACATGAAACTAAAATACATTCATTGGAACTCAGCCTCCCAAAGCGGCAGCAAAGCCACTACAAGGCGATTTATATAGGCAAGAGCCCCTCTGAAAGAGAGGAGAGGAGGGGGCTTGGAAAGCAAAGGGACACACCTTTTTTGAGCTCTTCGAAACATGCTGCCTGCAAAGTCCGCCCATACTGCTCTGCCATGGGTTAATTTTCTTGGCAAAAATTGGCACACACACACACACACACACACACACACTCCTATTGCACCCTCACAACCTCCGCCATCACCATATATTTGAATCTTTTTAATCTTAAATTCCCAGAAATTCCCTGATCGGCCCTATCTTTTTGGAACAGCCCCTCCACCTGGGCTGGATTCCCACCTCATCATCAGTGAAAGCTCAGAGAGCCGGGCATAATTGTTTTCCTACAAGGTTATGCCTAATTGGCCACTAACCTAATTGATTAATCATCTCATTTTTCAAAGCAGCATCAAAGAGCCAAGCTGAGAGGGCAGAAAGCAAGCATGCGTCCCGATGACGCGAGGGTTAAAATTACAGACTTCGGGTAAGACCCCTAGCCAGCTTGCCTGCTTGCTAGATACGGAAGTGGACAGAGAAGAAAACGTGGACTGAACGAGTAAATGCGAAAGATCACGGAAGGAATGAACCTGCCAGGAGCCTCGAAGGTGCCCAGCCAACCGGGAAGTCCAGTCGTCGACGCGGGTGAAGTTGCTTTCCCGAACCAGGAAGGGTTAAATGGCTGCGCGTCAACCCGGCCTCTGGTGGGGTGTCAGAGAGCAAGAGCCGCTGGTCCCCGTCTCTGCGAGTTTGCGTGTGTAGGGGGGTCCTCCCGGGTCCCCCTGGCGCTCCCGCCACAACTTGCGCGGCTCCGTGCGGCGGCCCTTGCCTGCGCCTTTGCGCGCCACCCAAAACTTTGCGCACACTGCAGCCGCCGCCTGCCCGCTCTCCGCGGCGAGACGCGCGCAGCCAAGTACGCTGGCAGTCCTCCGCAGCCGCCGCGGCAGCCGCTGCCTGGCTTCTGGCTCCACACTTTTCCCCAGCTGCCTCCACTTCCCACCCAGGAGGCTCCCTCGCGGCCGCGGGAGCGCTGCGCCCGACCCACAGTGAGTAGTGCAGGCGCAGCGTTGCACACCACCACCCCGCAGGGTCCGGGCAGCGCCCACTGCACAGACGGGCCCCCGCAGCCGCCCCTACCCCGGCGCACCCACCCCGAGCCTCCCACGCCGCGGCTGGCGGGCGCAACATCTTCTCCTACCTCCAGCTGCAGAGGACTACACTTTCCGCTCAGCCCTCCCGACTCATCCTCCGGCTGCAGCAGAGGGCGAGCGGGCTCCGCTTTTGTTCCCTGGGGCTAGCAGGTCCTTCTGGGGCCAGGGCGCGCGAAAGGTGCCGCGGAGCTGGGGATCCCGGAGAGGGGATGCTCACTCCCAGCAGCTCCGCTGGCAGCAGTAGTGGCAGCGGCAGCAGAGGCAGCGGCAGTACAGATAGTGCCGGCTCTCCGCAGGGCACATCTTTCATACCTTATACATCACTACCGCATTCCCTCGAATAGGGGAGCCCCTCAGCATTCCGCCACCTAGCGCGGAATGCTGTTGCCCGAAGTAGTAGCGCAGCTCGACCGACCTGGCCTGAGTATGAGCTCCGAGGGGGAAGGACCTCAGCACCCACTCGCAGACTCCCTACTCCCTTCTCTGCTACAGTCACAATGAGGTCTACAACTTGTAGCCATTCTGCAGTCTTCACCGTCTGCAGTTCTCAGTGTCTGCTCCCCTAGGAAGTATGGACTTCAGGTTAAGCAAAAGTGATTTACTAGGGAGATCCCTCTCTGAGCTGCCTCCAGGGTCTTGGCCTGCACGTGCTTTTACACAGCCTCCTCCTTCTTGGGGTGTTCACAGGTGCAAGATTTTGCAGCAGCAGACACACACTATCCTGCAGGTACATAAACCCCTGAGACATGTTATGCACACCCCACAATCAAGTGTGTGGGCACTGAAGCAAGCGGACCAGGGTTTCGGTTGTAGCTGTGTGGTCTTAGCAAACTACCAAATGATTGAGCTTCCATTTCTTTGTCTATAATATGGGAATCATATGTCTCATAGAATTGTGAGAATCACATGAAACAAGCACAGAGCTTGACACATGGTAAGTGATCGCAAATCCTAAGAGTTTTCCTTCCTTCTTCCAATGCAGGTCTGCCCTTCCTTAGGTAATTATATGTCAGTAACAATTCACTTATCAATAAATATTTTTGTGTGCTTACTATGAGCCAATCTCTACTTTATGGAGAGAGGCAGAATATTCAAAAGAACACAGACAAGTAATTTTTATTCTCTTGTAACTTGCTCTCCAGTAAGATGAAAAATAAACAATTAAATCAGCAAGAAGCTGTTGGAGAGTAATAATCGCTTTTGACCAAAATTTAAATATATGGCAACGTGTGATAGAAAATGACTGGGGTAGGACATCCAGCTGGGCGTCTGGGAAAGAGTCCTCTAAGCACATGACAACTGATCTGAGATCTTTATGATGAGGAGCCAGTCATTAGAAATAGAAGAAACAAGTGCAAAGGCCCTGAAGCAGGAACGGGTTGAATATGTCTGAATAGCAGAAGGAAGGCAGTGTGGCTAGAATGTAGCAAAAGTGATGAGTTGGTGACATGAGATGAGGTGGAGAGGTTGAAGAGGGAATCTGGTCTTACAGGGAAAGATCAGTAAGACAAATTGATATGATGCTAAGTTTGCAGTTTGGGGGGTTAAATAGAGATGTAACTGTTACAGGATTGGAGAGTGTGATTTTTATTTGTAAAAGCTCACTCCAGCTGCTGTGCAGAGAATGGACTGAAGGGGGCATGGGTGGAAGCAGAGGATCAATCAGAGTCTCCCACAGTGCTGAATAAAAGTCCCTGACCTCCACAACCACAGCAACTTCCCCTCTTCCTCTAGTTCTGCTAGGAAAAAAAGGCTACTGGACAGCAATCCCGGGAACTTGGGTATGAGTTTCTCCTACCACCCTCTGAGTATCCTTCTCCTCAACTGGAAAATATAAATGATAATCTACATATTCTCATAAAATTACTGTGAGGATGAAATGAGACAAGGAAGGCACCTAAGGTACTAAATGACCGTTAACTTCATGTTCACCATTTCTGTAACTTCAGGTCTTTAAGAAACCTCTGGAGGGCTCCTACAACCCCTCTCTTCTGTCCAGGGCCTGGCAGGGGTTGCCTGATGAGTTCAAGAAGAGCTTCTCTTAGCATCTGAGAATGCATGCATTTGTAACTCCAGTCCCTGAACCCATCCATCATCTTCTTGAGCAGGAAAGGTTTTCATTTTGTTTAGGTCCTTTCAATTTTTTCCTGTCTCCCACCTCATCTACTTTGAAGCATACAGGACATCATCATACAAAGCACTCAAAGTATAAAAATAGAAAGGAAAACAGGGCTGTAGGGGGATGTGTAGAGCCAGAGATGGCAAGAAAGGAAAACAGACGATCCTTTCTCTCTTAGCAACCAGAGGAAAGGTTCTCAGCTGAGACATATGATAATTTCTTGTGTCAGTATAGTATAACAGATTCCAGAGGCTTCCAGGATCCTGCTCCCCACTGCTACCATAGAAACTCAATGAGATACAATAGGCATGATTTTATATTTCCCCCCTTTAACGGATGAGAAAGCTAAACCCCAAACAGGTGAAGTAGCAGAGCTGGAACTTGGACTCGGGTGCTCTTTCTTCTTATCTATACCCACTTGCATCAAATGGCCCCAACCCTAATGGTGTTGCCTAATTCTCAGGACCCCGAAGCATTTATCCAATGGAAACCCAGAACTGTAGATCTCCAACACAGTCAACTCATTCCCTTGTGGCCAACTCAATGCACTGCACTTCCCTCCATCTTTTTCCAAGCCAGTTTCTCCAGCTCCAAAACTAGTACATTGAAGTCTAGATATGGATTTTAAATGTTAAGTGGTCGTAGAAACTTACTCACAACTGCTGGGTTGGAAATCAGGGAAAAAACAGATGCTAATGGATGTACCTTTGGGTTGCTGCATGGGAATCAGAGAGAATGTGAGACCTGACTTACAATCTCTCCTGTCATTTATTGTGTGTTTCTAAGTAATTAATGAACCTCTCTAAGTTTTAATTACCTCATCTAAAACACTGAATTACTATCTTCCCCAGGAGTTGTGAAGACTAAAGGGCATCATCTAAGGATTTGCTATAGCTATCTATGGCCTTAAAAATTAGAATCATTTTCTTCTCTCCTGCCAACTCCACCACTACTGGCAACTGGTTAACAACTGACTCTGATTGTTATTAACAAGCCTGATTAACAATAAAGCCCTGATTCATAGCATTTGCCAGTTTCCTGGGTGTAAATATTCTCACCTTGGCTGACTTCAAGTTACCAACACATTATCACTGAATGTGGAATTAAAAAGAGGTGTGCATGGTCAATTACTGCAAGCCTGTACTACTAGCTGGACCCAGCACATCACCACTAATAAAAAAATCAGTCTCAAATAATTGGGCTGCCCTTGACAGCATAGAGAGCCACTTATTTTAGATTATCTCCTGTGATATTCACAACAATCCTTGAAGGAAAATTATCATCCCTATTTCCCCAACTGACAGATGGTGAAACTGAGAACCAGAGAGACTAAATGACTTGCTCAGTGACAGACAGCTAGCTGGTAAGTAAGAGTTAAGATTCAACACTGAGCCTTCTAGCTCCAAACCTAGGATTCTTCCACCCTCTGTACCATCCATTACCTGGGTGATCACTGCACAAGCTCTGCAGATGTCTTTCTCTTTGGGGGCCAAGATACTAGGCCCTGAGCTTCTGTTTTTCAATTGGACAGGCAGGGACAGTCATCCCAGCCCTTCACAGATGCCCTGAGAATCAAATGAGATAATCGAGATGAAAATAATTTCCAAAGCACCCTACAAAGATAAAAGTATGAATATTATAGTTAGTGGCTGGAGGAAAAATATGGAAACAACAAATCCCAAGCCATAGAGGAAATTATAAACCACAGAGGAAGCAGGACAACCCTGCACACATTCACCATATTCATTTCAGATCCACACTCAAGGAGAATCATGCAATAAGGTATTGATTCAGTCTCCTTTTAAATGTATATTAGTATAAATACAATGGGAATGTGAGGCATAAAACAATGTAATTTTAATTACAGCCTTAGATTGTTTTTCAGAAACCTTGTTGCTTTTCTTTCTTGCTGTTTGTAGAAATAGTCATTTCCTACTCCAGTGCTGCCCCCTACCCCACCCACCTTCTTTGAGAGAGGTCGAGATCACCAACTTAAGGCAAAGGGAATTTATTAAGTCAAAGGCAGAGGCTTTTGTCACTTGGCAGTCCAGAGTAAAGCCAGCCTGTTTCCATCAATGATGTCATCATGTCTGTGATCTCTTTTGCTTGCTTGTTCATTCTCTGTCTCTCTCTCTCTCTCTCTCTCTTGTCTCCTACCCCCCCACCCCCCACCATTTCAGAAAGCTTTCTTTCTGTAGGCAGCAGGAAGGGACAAGGCCATCAAGAGCTCTAGGCTTCTATCATCTCAGGAAAGAAATATTCTCTTTCCTAGTCTCAAACATATGGAAAAAATAAAATAAAATATTCAGCTTGTCCTGGATTAAATCAGGTGCCTAATCTCTGTTTTGGCAAGAGGGACTATGATTAACCAAGTCTGACACAGAATGAATCTTGTGGCCAGACTTCATGGAGTGGAAAAGAGGTGGTTCCCCAAAGGCAAGAAAGTCCTTTTACCAGATAAAAGGAAGGAGTACTGGGGAGACAAAATTAACAGGCATCCACTGTAATGGCAGAGTCAAAACTCAATTACTGCTTGTTAAATGTCTCTTCCATTTTCATTTAATTCTCACAATAAGCCTGTGAAGTAAGAATTATTATGTCTGTTTTGCAAATAGGGAATCTGATATCTGAAGAAATCAAACTAACGTGCCTAATCTCCCCTCTTCCAAGGTACCAAGGTCAGGATTCAATTCTGACACTTCTTGGCCCCAGTGCCTGCACTTTTTCCACTGCATTTTCTGCAGGGCCTGTGGCCATGGAGTTCAGCTATGGGGGGCCTGTGAAATGATCCCTTCGGGCTCAGCAGTTCTGTAAGGGAGAGAGAGGAGACCAAGAGCCATGCACTACCTCTCTGACAAGGTGTGTTTTCTCTCTCTCCAGTGCAAGTTTAAGAGAAGCTTTTTCGCTATCATTGGCATTGTTGCCAGAGTCTATGTGTGCATGGTTGCCAGGGTGATTAGAGTGATTGCACTGAAGATGGATCCTTCAGAAAAGGCTCCATGGCAGCTTTGTGGAGTACCGAAGCCGGTGTGTGCCTGCCCTTGCAACTTTGAGCTTCTGTCTCCAGTCTTGTGTGCCATCTACCCATTTTCCAAGTGCTATCAGCCAGATAGTGCAGTGCCCTTACAGGCTTCTGGTAGAATTAAGAAAAGAAGGAGGAGAGATACAGAAGGATGAAAGGTGGAAAAGAAATGGTGGGTACTTTAGAGAATTAGCAGATGTTGAATTGCGGAGATTTATTCAGAAATTTGTTCAGGTGGTAATCAGAAGCATCCATACAATGCTGCAGTTTATGATATACCTACTGTGTGCAATAGTTCACTGAACCCTCCCCAAGGTTCTCACAGTGTTATTTTACCACCATATTTATATTGTCTCTTTGCCTGTTAATCCCCACTAGTCTGTGAGATCCTTGCAGTCATGGGCTTTTTATTGTTCATCTCTGTAGCCCTAAAATTCTATAGACTGGTTGGCACTAATATAGGCTTGGAAAACATTTGACAAATGAGTGAACATGATGTATAAGTGTATGATCAAGAACCCATACAGGATTTCTGATTCCAAGACCACAAATTGATCTCCTCCACCTTTCTGAACTCCTATAAAAATTATGGTCTGGCAATTAATTTGACACTCATATGCTGACTTGCACCATTTTTTGAGTTGTTGTATTGAACTATAATTTGAAATTTTTATTGTTATTAAACATTTCACAAGGGGATTTATGTCTTGTTTTCACAACTAGCCTGTGAGCTCATTCATTCATGCAATAAGCATTCACTGAATTATGCATTGGGCATTGTTACATGGGTTATTCCATTTAACCCTTCCTTCTTCTCCATGAGTATAATTATCCAGAGCCTACTGTGTGTCGCAGGCACTATGTTCAGTGTGGGATATCATCTGTCCTGACAATTCAAAATCTCCAACCAAGTTACAAACTCAAATGCCTTTAAAGGCTATGTTAGTAAGCTCAAGGAGTGAAGCAGTTGACAGCTAGGGGAGAGTGAGTGTGTTTGGACAGGGCTTCTACAGATGATCTTGCAGTTTGTGCATCATACAAAGGTCCCCAGATGAAGACATGAGGATGGCCTAAAATCCAGCCTGCTCTCCAAACCATGCATCAGGGTGTGAGGCTATGACTCCATGCAGGTATTAACACCTTTGTTTTTCCCTGGAAAGCACTTTAGCTTGGTAAGCCCTGCACCTGAGGCTGCAATTGGCCAAAAGGGCTCCTCTCCTAATTTGCATGAGGGCACAGCATGTGCTAAGGGAGGACCTATCATTTATGGTGTGTGTTGGGGACAGGAAGGAAATAAAGTTTAGGTTGCGCCTCCCCACCAAGGTCATTAAAATTCAACTAAACAGACTGCTGCATAAATAAAATACTTCTATAAAACATATTCCACTTAGAGCAACCCCTAGTTTCTAGTTGATTCTTTCAACAACTCTACTAAACAGACATTAGCCACTTAATTTTACAGTTGGGGCAGCTAAACCTCAGGGAGTTGAAGTGACCCCTATGAGGTTATGGTTTATGATGTAAGGCCCAAAAAGGTTACATGCATCCTAGAGCTAGGAATGTAATTCAGCTTCTATCAAGTGACAGGACCTGAGCCCCTTACGCTTGATCTTAATCTTGCAGGATTCCAAGCTTTGAGTGTGGTACTTGGTGCAGGGGGAGATGAAGACTTGCTGATTTGGATTTTAAATTTGTACTGTTGCTGTGAGTGGGGAGGGAACGTTCACCTCCAACACACTCCTCACGCACATGCACACATATGCATTCAAGGATAATTTGGGGTTCCCCAGGACAGGCACTCATCAGTTCTCCTGTCCCAGCGTTGCTACAGCGGGTGTCTTCACACACCAGGAGGAGTCTGAGAACCCCGCAAAGGAGCAGCTGTGTCTGTCAGCCTCACAGGCAGTGAGGAGTCGCCGCAGACAACAGACACGCCGGGGGCATCAAGGACCCATTCTGTTTACTCTGCCTCCCTACTGCTCAGTTGTTCAGTCCAATCTGTTTCAGGGCTTCCGTCAGTGAGAAGAGTGAAAAAGAAAATCCTTTTAAACCAACAGGCTGAGATATTTTGCAGGTCTAGCTGGGAACTTGCTGGTAAAAATGAACCAAATGTGGTTTTGAATGCCACAGACGAGATGAAGTTTCTAATTCCAGCTCTGCCTCTAGATCACTGTGTAGCCTTGGACCGGGCATTTGCCCTGTCTGGGCTCATTTTTTATAAACACCAGGCACTGGATGAGGTGGTCTCTGAGGTTCCTGGAAATTCTATGGGCTATGGCTTAATAGCTGTCTGCAAAACTGGACACAATGATAACAAAAAATACTGAAGCAGACAGTGGCCATTGGAGTTGGAACAAAGACTGGTCACTGGAGAAAGAGGAAGATTTGACAGTTAGGTAAGAAGCCCAAACCTCAAACACATTCAACACTGACAGCATTAATTGAATATCCTGTTTTATACCTTTGCAGGGCCAGGGTTGTTTTCAATCAATGTGAGTTGGTAGGTGTTGAAGGGGGTCTACAGAAATGATGATGCCTTTGGGGATCTGGCCCTCTGGGCAAAGATGCAGCAGTGTCCTGTACTAACAGGTATAAGGACTTCAAAATCAAAGTGACATGAGTTCAAGTCCTGCCTCTGCCCTTAACACTCAGTAGATAATTATTTAATGAATGAGCTATCCTTGGACAAACTGCTTAACTTTCCTGAGCTATGGTTTCCTCTATTCTTAAGTGAAACAATAACAATGTTGGTTTTACAGGATTAAAATTTTACAGGATTGTAAAATTAAATAAGGTGATATAAGTGACCCATAGTAGGCACTCAAAAGTATTAGCTTCCTTTCTATTTTCTCTTTTCTTGTAGAGGCATGCTATAAAACCACAAAAAGCTTAAACACACTGGAACAGAGACATAGGATTCAGAATTGGAGCAGTGTGAACATGCCCATAGGTGATTTCATGGGTCAGGGAGATAGGACAGTTTCATGAGAAGTTCCTTACTCAGAATTCTCCAAGAGATGCTTGGAAGTTTGGGAATTTTACCTGTACTTCTTCTGCCTGCCTGCCTTCCCTATGCTCAGGCCTGTTGGTATCTTACCCATTATTCAGGACTCAGTTCAGAGACCACTTTCTCTTTGAAGATTTCCATGATGCCTGAGCTATATGTAACTTCTTCTCTGGACTTCCCCCAGTGTTTCAAAGGTGCATCCATTCCTTTGGACTTTGTGCTATAGCCATTTGCCTCCAAATCTAACATTCCCTATAGGCCATAGTGGGTCTCACTTATTCATGTACAGATACATCCAAAAGATGTAGGGCCTGGCACAGAGAATACCCCAGTCAATGTGTGTGAAATAACTAATCAGGCTTCTTGAGAGGAAATTAGAGAGGGGAATGGAGGAGATCCATGATTTTGACAGACTCTCCCAAACCCAGTTAAAGAGTCCTAATTCTTTGTCCAAACCATGAAAAGCATTCAAGATGCAGCTTTATCCACAAAGAATGGTCTGGTTAGAAGCTGGGCTGGCCTAATTGAAATAATACAGTAATAAAGATAGCTAATACTTGCATAGCACTTACTAAGGACCAAGCATTGCTTTCAGTACCTTACACTTATTAACCCATTTAACCTTCACAATAACCCTATAAGGCTAGGACTATTTCTAAACCTATTTATGGATAAAAAAGTTGAGGCTCAGACTACAATAATATGCCTGAGGACCTTCAGCCTGTAAGTAGGAGAGCTGGGATATAAGCCCAGGAAGTCTTACTCCAAAATCCACATGGTGTTCCCTAAATATAGAAGGAAAATTCCCTGTGACCCAGAAACTATGTGATTATGTTTCTTGCAAACTCAGGCAAGTTACTCAACATTGTTGGGCTCTAACTTTTCCCTATCAGAAGGTGGTTTCAGAGCCACCCTTCTCACCTTTGCAGAGTCCTTTACATGATGTTGTGCATCAGCTTAAGGCACCAGTTTAGGGAAAGAATAGGAATGAAACTAAAACTGGCCAACAGAGTGGGGAATCTGGGCCCCTTTCCTGTTTCTTGAAGGTGATGCTATCGCCTTCCATGCACAGAGAAGCCTCAGCTGGCTCCTCTCACAACTATCACCTCTTCTGCCAGCCATAGGCTAATAATGAAGCAACATACACATGAGGCAGTACGCCCATCACTCTCCTCAATATTATCCTTACTGTCTATTTATAAGCCTGAAGTCATGCACCTGTTGTGAGTTAGCCACTGTTTACCTTTCCAACTTCAAATCTGGCCACTCTCCAGCTGGCACATTCAATCCAGCCAAGCCACACCCCTGCAGTCCCTCAAAAGTGTTTTTCTTTCTCATGCCTTGTATTATACAAAAGTGCACACTGTTTTTCTAATCACTAGGTGTTGCTCCCTCACTTGAATCCATCCCTCTGACTCCCGCTTATCTTTCAAAAATTAGCTCAGGCAACATCTTCTTTAAGATTTCCTTAGGACTCAACCTCTGCCATGCTGTACCTCACACCCTCATCTGTGTTTCTTTATCTGTGATGACACAGTATTGTCATTATCCCTTTGCTTCCCTGAGTTCATAAAACACTGAGGGCAGAGACTGTTTCTCTTATTTCTATTCCTCAAACTCGGAGTAGACATGATCAATAAATATTGCTACATAAGTAATAATTTATGTGCAATAATTCATCACATAATTGCAATGCATTCAGCACTTCATATTTTTCTCTGGTATATCAAGAATTTAAGGTAGATATTTGTGTGTATTTATATCCTACAAGAGAAACAAAGTTTGGCCATATCTCCAAAATTAAACTGTAGGGGCTGAAGCTCAAGTCTTATGTCTTTAAACTGCATTCAATGAACCCCAAATAAATAGCATTTTTCCCTTTCTAGGTTTTAGAAAAATTGGAAAATAAATAACAGTAAAGAGAGAGACCAAAGTGTCAACTATATTACTGCGAGAGGCCAAGTTGGAGGACATGGCCTTAGGTCCCTTGGCCAAGTGACTTGCAAATATCTAACTCTAGAACTGGGCAGACCAGCCCACCAGTCCAGGGCATTCCTGAATTGCCTTACCTAATCCCTTTCAAGGTAAGACCTAAAGAATTAGTAAGCAGAGAGGAACAAATGCTCTCTGCAGATAGACCTCTCCCGAGAGAGAAGGAAGATTGATCTGAGTGACCATGCCTAGTTATTGTTTCCAAATTTACCAACCAGAAAAATTACTTTAATTCCCCCTGAGAAGGGGCAGAAAAAGGCCAGATTCATGCAAAGAGAAAATCCCTTCTCATAAAAAGCCAGAATGAGAAAAAAATGCTTGCATAACTCTAACAATAACCCAAAAGACAAGTTTTAAGATCAATTTGTTTATTTGTTTTTGTTTATTTGTTTTGGTGTTCTCCCTATATTGCCCAGGCTGGTCTTGAACTCCCGGGCTCAAGTGATCCTCCTGCCTTAGCCTCCCAAAGTGCTGGGCTTATATGCATGAGCTACCATGCCCAGCCTTTCAGACAAACTTAAAAAAAAAAAGTTCTATTCTTCAGATAACCCCAGGTAGAATTTACCAAACCTGTTCACAGATTTTTTATTTTTTCAAAAATAGTAGTTTGCAATCTCTATAAAACATCCAAGCAATGGTGTCTGAAAGGCAATTGAGTCTATATTCTCATAGTGCAGGGGTTAGGTCTGGGCTTAAGCTGTCATTGTAGGCGGCAACAATCTATAGAGGTAATTAAAAAGAGGAGAGCAATGAGACTCCCTAGATAGATCAGATAGAGTGAGAATAGAAAGAGACTAAAACTTAGTCCCCTAGAACTCTATCACTTAAGGACAGAAAAGGTGGAGGAGCCTATGGAAGGCACTGAGGAGTGGCCAGAGATGTCAAAGACCTGAGAAGAATTGGCTGTGTGAGCCAAGGGAAAGGGAGATCATAGTTGAGGGAGGAGCCATCAGTGTCCCTGTGTTCCTGAGGGAACAAGCCTGAAATAAGGATTGGAAAAAGGCCATTAGATCTGAAGTGTGTGGGTCAATGGAGAATCATGTTAGCAAAGTGATAAGGGTAGAATCCAGAGTGCAGATGATGGCTGGGAGGTGACCAATACTTGTATATAACTTTCAAAAAGTTTGATGGGGAGGAAGGGTGGAGAGCTAGGGCAGTGGGTGGATGTACAGATTGGGTTGAGGAAGAGAGTTTTTCTTCCATTAAAAATACAAAGATATTTAAGTGTGTTGGTGACAAAAAGGAACCAGTAGAAAAGGAAAAGATGGTGATGTAAAGAGAGGTGAGACCTGATAGCAAGATCTGTGAGGAAGCAGAAAGGTGACATCCAGAGTAGAGGTGAAGAGTTTGGGAACATGGATTTAGAATCAGGTCGATGGAATTCAAATCTCATTCCTTGTGATCTGACCTCCAGCAAGTTATTTAGCATCCCTCCTCCAACAAAAGACTTCAGTTTCCTCACCTGCAAACTGAGTATAATAAATAATATCTTCCTAAAGCAGTCATTAGGACTGTTAATGCGTATTTGATTTTCTCATTTTTGGCACATGTTAGGCACAATTATTCATCCCAATTAACATAGGCAAGGACCTCTGATTTGCTTAATCCAATAAAAAATGTACGTACGTAATGGGTAGCATTTCCACATTGAAGCTTTGGGAGTTAGTGTGTGCTTTACCATTTTCTCTTCCCTCTCTGTCATCACAATCTCAATGTTCCTAAGTAGCTTCCTTGTCACTTTGAGTCCAAGAGTGAAAACAAAGATAACATTGAGTAGAGTCAGCAGCCCACCCTTAATGAATATGTAGCATGAGCAAGAAATAAACCTTTGTTGTTTCAAGCCACCTGTATTTCTGGAATGCCTGTTACTGAATAATAATGTAACCTATTCTTACTGATACACTACTTTGTAAAATTACTGCAAGAATTACATGCAAAAATAGGTAATATGGCATAGAGAACAAGATAATATAGAAAACAGAAGCGAATTAATAAATAATGATTCATTTTACCTATTGGGAGCTGTAAAAAGTGCTGCTCTTTGGATAAAAAATATTTGGAGTTGTTTGTAGGATGCAGAAATTGTTTTAATAGTATTTGGTGACAGCTGACATTTATTGAATCATTACTACAAGACAGATTCTGGATATAGAAAAATTCCTTGCTCTTGCTAGCTTTTTTCTCTGTCATTTATTTTTCCTCTCCCTGAATCACTGCCAGTGATACTTTTTAACCAACTAGATATTGTATGTCTCAGGGCAAAAGGGGGCTCTGGGAATTATGTAGCTCAATGTCTACCCAATGTCAGAGCTTCCTTTACAATCTCCCTGGTATGTAGACATCCAAATTTTGCCAGATCAATATTTGTGGCAGGTTGCTTGCTACCTCATGAGCCAGTTGCTGGACCGTAAGTTCTGAAATGTTAGGGCCCATATTTGTTGCATTCACTTTGGAATTTCCTGTGGCCAGCAGAGTACTTGGCAATATAGTGGAAAGTCAATGAGTATGTATTAAAAGAATGAATGACCATACAAACCAACTTTTTTTTTTTTTTTTTTTTTTAGAGAAA
>PVKP010036374.1:0-22521 GCA_004027715.1 Plecturocebus donacophilus | reverse complement strand
GCAATTGCATAGCATTTCACAGGTTTAAATAAAATATTGGTTGGCTGCTTATTTGTTATTTTCATCCCCTATTCCTTCCTGTCTCTATTGTTAAACACAATTATTGGCATAAAAGAGGTTTTTAATACCCATTTTTAGACTGTATTTTAGCCTGGGCAATAAAACAAGAATCCCATTCTCTCTCCCTCTTTCTCTTCCTATTTCTTTCTCTCTTTCATTCTTTTTTTATTCTTTCTTTTGCTGTTTCTTTCTTTCTCCTTTTCTCTCTTTTTCTAAAATCTCTTCCTTTCTTTTTCTTTTTTTTTCTTTCTTTTGCTGTTTCTTTCTTTCTCCTTTTCTCTCTTTTTCTAAAATAAATAAATAAATAAATATCATTATCAATAATGTCAATAATTGATATCAATCATTAAAGACATAACATAAAAATAAATCAAACACAGAGTAGTAAGATTTTAACTCACAAATAATAATCCTATTCTGATAGTCCTTTTATTTTTTAAGTAATTTACACAAAATGTTTAACATAATCTAAATTTGTTTTGTGACATATCAATATCTGTATAAAGATATAAAAATATTAAATAATAGTTAAGCCACTTGATAAAATAATAAACTCCTATTGATATATATTTGCTGCAATTTTAATCTGTCTATGAAAATGTAAACAGATATGTATTTTTACTCATATTTCATGCTTCTAAAAATAAGTCATCTTATAATAAACACATTAGACCATTTTTTATTATCTGAATATATTTTATTAAATGAAGCCATGTCTCAGCATTAATATTATCTTAGAATTAGAGTAATACGTTCCTAAAATATATAATACTTTCAATAGTGTTATATTTTCAAATATTTAACATCTATCACTGCACATTAAGCAAATGTTTTCATTTAGCTCTAGGATGACCATATGACCACATTTTCCTAGTTGTGAACACCAAGGAAATATGAGATACTACATTGATTTAGTGTGGTGGTCTTGGAGACAAATTGGTAGGCAAATCAATTTCTAAACTCTCTGGCTTGATTTCTTTACATGTAAAGTGAGTTGATAACTATATAATAGAGTTCTTATGAGTATGAAATGACCTAATACCACTCTTATTCAATGTAGTGTTGGAATCCTGGCTAGAGCAATTAGGCAAGATAAAGAAATAAAGGGCATTGAAATAGGAAGAGAGGAAGACAAACTGTCTTTATTGGCAGATGACATTATTGCATATTTAGAAAACCCCATAGTCTTGGACAAAAGCTTCAGCTGATACATAACTTCAGCAAAGTTTCAGGATATAAATATACAAAAATCACAAGCATTCCTATATGCCAACAACAGTAAAGCCACAACCCAAATCAGGAACAGAATCACCTTCACAATTGCCAAAGAGAGAACAAAATACCTAGGAATATAGCTAAGCAGTGAAGTGAAAGATCTCTGGACTGAGAATTACAAAACACTGCTCAAAGAAATTAGAGATGACATAAAAAGTGGAACAACATTCCATATTCATGGAAAGAATCAATATAATTAAAATTACCATATTGCCCAATGCAATTTGTAGATTCAATGCTATTCCTACCAAACTACCAATGACATACTTCACAGAACAAGAAAAAGCTATTCTAAGTTGATCTGTAATTCAAAAAGAGCCCAGATAGCCAAAGCAATCCTAAGCAAAAAGAACAAAGTTGGAGGCATCATGTTACCTGACTTAAAACTCTACTACAGGGCTACAATAAACAAAACAGTATGGTACTGGTGAAAAAAAAAAGACACATACCACAGTAGAGCAGAACAGAGATCCCAGATATAAGGCCACACACCTATAACTATCTGATATTCAAGGAAACTGACAAAAGCAATAGGGAAAAGATTCCTTATTAAGTAAATAGTTTGGGGCTAACTGGCTAGCCACATGCAGATGACTGAAACTGGCCTCCTTCCTTGAACCACATGCAAAAATTAACCCAAGATAGTTTATGACCTAAAATGTAAAACTCAAAACTGTAAAATCCCTGAAAGACAACCTAGGCAATGCTATCCTGGACATAGGAACAGGCAAAGATTTTGTGATGTGGATACCAAAAGCAATTGCTACAAAAGCAAAATTGACAAACGACATCTAAGTTAGCTAACAAGCTTCTGCACAGCAAAATGCTCTATCAACTGAGTAAACACATGACCTACAGAATGGGAGAATGTGACTATTACTTAAAAGGCAAAAAATTAGAGATGCTGGTGAGATTGCAGAGAAAAGGAAACACTTATTCACTGTTGGTTGGAGTGGAAATTAGTTTAACCATCATAGAAAGCAGTGTGGTGATTCCTCAGAGATCTAAAAGCAGAACTACTATTTGATCTAGCAATCCTATTACTGGATATGTACCCAGAAGAATATAAATCATCCTACCATGAAGACATATGCCCACAATGTTCATTGCAGCTCTATTCATAATAGCAAAAACATTGAATCAACCTAAATACCCATCAATAACATATTGGTTAAAGAAAATGTGGTACATATACACCATGAAACACTATGCAGCCATTAAAAAAGAATGAGATAATGTATTTTTCAGTAACATGGTTACAGCTGGAGTTCATTAGCCTTTGCAAACTAACAACGCAGGAACAGAAAACCAAATACTGTACATTCTTAATTATAAGTGGGAACTAACCCAAATAAAGGAATGACAGACACTGGGGCCTAATTGAGGATGGAGAGTGGGAGGAGCCACAGAAGCAGAAAAATTAACTATTGGGTATTAGGCTAGTACTTGAGTGATTATTATGTGTAGAACAAACACCAGAGACAGAAATTTACCTATATAACAAAACTTACATATACCCTGGACCTAAAATACATGATTAAAAAAATGACTCAATTCATGTAAATAGGAATACAAACTTAAATCACTGTAAATATATACCCTTTGTAAAACATAAGATGTAATTGTTTCTGATTAATTCCTATTATGACATTGAAGTTTCCAATAATGTTCTCTGAAGGCAGATAATTCTTCAGAAGCTTTGTATGTGTACTCATTTCACATGTCAGTACTGGTTTTCTTGCTCTAAAGGCATTGTCAAATAGGTTTTGCTTTGATTGACTACACTTAAGAATAGCTTCATTTAAATTAAAGTGAACATAAATTAAATTTACTAAATAAGCTAATGACACACATAAAACGTGTTGCAGAAAATTAAAATATGGCCCCTCTGCTTACTCTTGATTCTAAGGAAAAGTATCAAATGCTTGTCCCAATATTTGCTTACATGTACATCAAATCATATATATCTATAATCCACATATGTCTCTCCATATATAATTTGTATTCAATAAATATGTAATTTTATTAATAATATTAAACTATTGGTTAGCCAGGCATGGTGACACATGCCTGTAGTCCCAGCTACTTGGGAGGCTGAGGCTGGAGGATCACTTGAGTCCATGAGTTCTGAGCTTCAGTGTGCTATGCTGATCAGGTGTCCACACTAAGTTTGGTATCAATTTGGTGACCTCCCAGGAGTAGGGGACCACCAGGTTGCCTTAGGAGGAGTGAACCAACCCAGTTCAGAAATGGAGCAGGTCAAAACTCCTGTGCTGATTAGTAGTGGAATCACGCCTGTGAACAGCCATTACACGCCAGCCTGGGAAACATAGATCCTGTCTCTAAAAGAAAAAATTAAAAAATAAAAAGTAAAACTAATGTTTAATAAACATGTAATAAATTGATAAGAATTTTGAAAGAAGAGGTTATCATTTACCCAAACAGTAGGCACCACTTGATACCTTAAAGGAAATGAAGGCTATGATACTTTTAATTCTGGAAGATTTAAAATCAGCATATAAATGTAATTTGGGTATTTGAAAAACTATTAAAATTTCACTTTGTTGAACTGAATACGTCAAGCTATATTAGATTTTCCAATTCATTATAAGGACAGGAATAGCGAAAGCCTTAAGCCACCAAAGTGGATTTACAAGCAAATATTGAGTGTTTAATACTATATACTGGATTGTATATTATGTCTATTCTAAAAGAAAATGTAACACTCCAAGGGAAACAAATCATGTGCACATTATATCTTTTGAGAGCAATGCATGACTATATATAATCAAGGGGTAAATTACAAATTGGTTATCTATTAGATTAAAAAATAGTGACTATAAGTCAAAAGTATTCTTAGTTTCTTTTGATGATGATATTGCCTACTAATGTTTGTAATATTTTTGACTACAAAGATGATGCATCTCAGTAAAACCAAATAAATTTTCAGAATGACATACAATACTATTGAGAGTTTTTTCAATATGCTAATATTTAGGTAAATGATTAAGTTTTACTTCTAGACTGAGCAACGAGTCTTTGGCTATCTATGAGATTGTTACCTAACATCTCTGACGGATTAAAACAATATTATATTCTGTATATGTTACTTTATTTTCAAATAGAAAATACATTCTGTGTTCTTATAGTGGAAAGTCAAATATACTAGATATCAAAAGACTAGATTTTTTCTCTTCCCAGTTCTAATGTTTTTTTTAGAAAAGTTTTTTTTTTTTTCTGGAACTCATTAGAATTTTTTTTTTTTTAGAATTATTTTTAAAATAAGATTTCAGAGTAGATGAGCTCAAGAAGCTTTTTTTTTTTTTAAATAAAGGTAAATGTAATGGTTAATATTGAGTGTCAACTTGATTAAATTGAAGTATACAAACTATTTTTCCTGGATGTGTCTGTGCAGGTGTTGCCAAAGGAGATTAACATTTGAGTCAGTGGGCTGGGAAAGGCAGATCCACCCTCAGTCTGGGTGGATATGATCTAATCAGCTGCCAGCATAGCCATATTAAAAGCAGGCAGAAGAATGGGAAAAGACTAGACTGGCTTAGCCTCCCAGACTACATCTTTCTCCCATGCTGAATGCTTCCTGCCCTCAAACATCAGACTCCAAGTTCTTCATCTTTGGGACTCAGACTGCCTTTCTCACTCCTCAGCTTGCAAATGGCCTAGTTTGAGATCTTACCCTGTGATCCCGTGAGTCAATACTCCTTAACAAAAGCTCCTTTATATATACATTTATCCTATTAGTTCTGTCCCTCCAGAAAACTCTAATACAGTAAATTATCAGTTTTAAGAAATAGAGTTTTAAAGTCACTGTATGTAAAACAATACTTTAAAAAACCACATTGTTTTGCTTTATACTATAAATATTTAGAAAATGAAATTTTAAAGAAATTATTTGTAATAGCATTGAATATATCAAATACTTGGAAACAAATCTAATAAAAGATGTTTAGAATCTGCAACTCACATATACGCACAAAAACATACATAAATAGAAATTAAACAATAACTTAGCAAATTGAGAAAATTATTTTAATGGATTAAAATATTAAATTTTGTAAATAATTTTTCTTAAGTGTTTCTACAGAGCAAATTTAATTCCTTTTAAAGCTGCTTGGTTTTTTTTGAAATGGATAAACTGATTCTAAAATATGCACAGAATAAAATAGGCAAAATAGCCAAGGTAATTACGTAAAAGAACAAATCTAGAGAATGTATATTACCAGATTTTAAAAAATGAGACTGTCATATTGCTATAAGAATATTCAAAGAGACCAGTTTAAAATAACTTAAGAGATTAGGGACAGATGACATGTAAATGATTTCATGATTATGGTAAAAAGGACAGTACTATATAAAGAAAAGGGTAGCATTTTTAAATTTAACATGGATTGTATTAACATTTGAAAATTGTGGAGCATGGTTTCTCATGCCTGTAATCCCAGCACTTTGGGACACCGAAGTGGGTGGATCCCTGAGGTCAGAAGTTTGAGACCAGCCTGACCAACACAGTAAAACTCCATCTCTATTGAAAATACAAAATTACCTGGGCATGGTGATGCGTGCCTGTTATCTTAACTACTTGGGAAGCTGAGGTAGGAGAATCCCTTGCATCCAGGACACCGAGGTCTCAGTGAGCAGAGATCACAGCATTACACTCCAGTCAGGGCAAAACAAGGTGACACCGTCTCAAAACAAGACAAAAAAATAAAGAATACATTTATCTTTGTCTCTACCTCACACTGTAGATACAAATCAGTGATATAAATATATAAATGTAGAATGAAATCTTTATGAATCTGAAAGGACCTGATTTTTTGGAAGGATCCGATTTTTTAGAAGGACTCCAAAAGTGAAAACCATCAAGGCATAAAATCAATAATTGGACTACAATCTAACTATATATTTAAAAAATTACTAAAAGGAATATGCATTTAGATTTTCCTGTTATTCTTCAGTTTGCCTCCTCCCAGTGGCATGGGTTTGCTCCAAACCCGCTTTTGGGGAGTGCCTGTTTCCTCTTCTCTGTCGAATGAGGCAGAGAGAGGTGAAGTCACTTGAGCTGCCGAGTGACAGTCAGATCTCAAGTCCCTGCTCTTTCTAAAACATATTGCCTTCAGAAAAGAAGAGCCAGAAGGATGAAAATTACTTAGAAAAGTGAATCCCAACTTTTAAAAAATAAAAGCTGAAGAGGAATTGAAGGAGTTGAGGCACAAGCTTGAACAAGGTTGCATGTTTGACCGTGGATGTAAACACTTACTGCTGCACCTGCTCCTGTTATTTGGGGAGTTGTAGCGGAAGGATTAGCGCCCTGAGATTCCAGAGAGCTGGGTTCCCTCTCTGTCCTTGCAGGGCCACCACTTTCTGTGGGCTCTTTGGCAAGTCACTGCACTCCTGAGTCTCAGATTCCCCATTTGCAGGATAACTACCTGCAATAACTACCCCTCTCTGTCAACTTAGAAGAATTGCTTTGCAGATCTGATAAGGTGTTGTGGATGATGCCGCCTTAGGGGCTTTAGGGTATAGAGCTGGGCTTACTTACTCCAGAGGTGGGCAGGACAGGAATCTGATGAGAGTTCTTTTCTTTTTCTCCTTTTATTCCTTTCCCATCTCTTAGTTTTATTTCTTTGATTTTACAACGTCCTTATAAGATGAAACAAGGAATGCCTATTTTTTTTTCTTTTCCAACTTTTATTTTAGAATCAGGATACGTGTGCAGGTTTGTTCTATAGGTATATTGTGGGATGCTGAGGTTTGGATTACAAATGAATTCATCACAGAAGTGGTGAGCATAATTCCCAATCAGTAGTTTTTCCAGCCCTTAGTCCCTTTCTCCCCATCTTATATTCTCCAGTGTCTGTTTCACCCATTTTTATGACTATGTGTTCGGGGTTTAGCTCCCACTTGTAAGTGGGAAGATGCAGGATTTGATTTTCTGTTTCTGTGTTAGTTTGATTGGAATGGTGGCCACCAGCTAGATCCATGTTTCTGCAGGGAACATGATTTCATTATTTTGTGTGGCTGCATGGTGTTCTATATTGTATACATACCATATTTATTTATCAAATCACCTGCAGATGGCTACCTGGGTTGAGTCCATGTCTGTGCTATTGTGAACGACATTGCAGTGAACATGTGGGTGCATGTGTCTTGTGGTAGAATAGTTTATTTTCCTTTTTATTATATACCCATTATTGGGATGATGCTGAGATATTTAAAGTAGAAATGAAAATTTTCATGTGCTCCACCAAGCCCCTCCATCCTACTCTGCAGAGGTAGCCACTGTTGGTGGTTTAGTACACTTCCTTCCAGGCTTTAAATAAACAAAACCCATGCATTAAAAAAGGAATTTGCAGTAGACTTATTAATTCATCTTATGAATAATTAATACAGATAAAAATGAGAAACCAAAAGAGAAATGGTTCAATGGCATGAGTAGATAGATGTTTTACATTAAAAGAATAGCCAATAGCCAGTACACACATGGAAAGTTCTTAACATAACTAGACATTACAAAAATGCAAATTAAAATTATGTAAGACATATCTACACATGTGTTAGCATTACTAACATAAAACATATAATTGCAACGTTTTATAAAACAGAGGAGCAACTGGAATATTAACACACTTATGATGGTAGTACAAATTGGAATCAACCCTTTAGAAAAATGCTTGAAATTATCTACTATGAACAAGTAATTCCAATCCTGGGCAAATACCCAAAGAAATATTTAAATTTATTAAAATATATACATGAGAATGGCATACCAGTATAATATGTAATAGCACCAAACTGAAAAATTTCTAACTACTCATTTATAACAAAATGATAAATTAATTGTGGTATTATTACACCATATAAATACATTGTTATATAGTAATGAGGGTAAACAATTTTAATACTGTGTTTATAACATTTATAAATATATTCATTAAAATATAAGCACATGAGTACTGTTTTATTTCATATATATAAAGTTAAAAAGCAAAAATATATATAATCTTTGATTATGAACGTTAAAAATAGTGTTTTTCTTTGGGTAGACTAACAACTAGCAAAGTAACAAATGGCCACCTCTGAGCCAGTGATTTCATGTTTTCTCTGTCTCTCTCTCCTCTCTCTCTCTCTCTCTCTCTCTCTGTGTGTGTGTGTGTGTGTGTGTGTGTGTGTGTGTGTGTCCTAATCCCAGTGGTTTCATGGGGTATATTCACTTTTGAAATTCATTATATTGCAACATTATAATTTGTACACTATGATTTATTCATATTTTATAATAAAATATCTGAGTAACAAAACCCTGAATCAGTCTAAAACTAACAAATTATACAAGAAGAGAGATTAACATTTTTAAAAAATATAACATTATTTGAAAAGAAAATAGAAATGATAGTGTATTCCAGCTCTCATTAGTAATTTTTTTTAAAAACCATATAAAATAAAATCAACTACCCATTTTAAAATTCAAATGGCAAAGAGTTTAGTACTTATTGGGTGTCTCCTAACCATATTTGAAATTAAGCCATTTAAGGAAAACAAAACACATATAAGAATGAAATTATTTTAATAATTATAATATGTTGTTATGACTTTGTAACTAAGTTGCCCCATGATCCTGGGATACAGGTGCACTATCACCTATATAGTGGGATATAGGTGATATCCCACTATATAGGTGATATAGGTGATATATATCACCTATATAGTAGGATATATAGTGGGATATAGGTGCACCATAAACTTAGATGTGATTTAAGGACTTTTCTAAATACTCTGCTACTATGTAATCTCAGGAAAAACAAATGGTAGGCTAAAGATTTCCTGAATATTATAAGGACATTCAGTTCCTCAAACTGGTCTATCTCTACATGGAATTAATTAGATTGAGACAGCAAAACACAGCATTTACTAATTCAAGGAAAGTTCGTTTTTACTGTTTTCCATGTAGTTGGTTTTACCATTGGTAGTTTTACCATTAACCTTGTAGTTAATCATACACCCAATGTAAGACCTAAAATTATAAAACTTCTGAAAGATAATATGAAAGAAAATATTTGAGATCTTGGGTTGGGAGAAAATTTCATAGATTGATATGAAAATTATGAAGCATAAAAGTGGTAAATGAGACTTTATCAAATGAAAATATTTCCTTCTTAAATGTTTCTTAACAAAATAAAATAATAAAAACCATTTTCACTTAAGAAATATGAAAATACTATATAACCAGAGTAAAAGTGTAGCTATGTATGTTTCAGACAATATGTATGTGCCCATTTAACCTGTGAGGTCTTGGGAATTAAGATGTAGACAGTAGTCATCATAAATTTTACAATTATACATCATTCTGGGTCTTAAAGTTACAAAACTAACATAAGTAATCATTTCACTATATTTTAATACCCAGACTTCCTTTGAATTTTCATTTTCTACCATATTTAAAAAACATCCATTCAAATGCTTACTGCTGTTTTGTAAGTTGAGTGTCTTCTCAGTATTCATGAAATGAGCTTTATAGTAGGATAAATCAGAATGCATAAGTTAGTTTGTGATTTATGTCAAACACAAAATAGCAAATGTTTTCTAAATTAGGCCACTATTCTCTAATATAAACATATGAAAATGTTGAACAGCCCTCTATTTTATTCAGTATTTTGAAAAGAATGTCGTTACTATATTTTGTATACAGTTTGTTATGACTCAAGAAATAGATCATTCCTTAGGGAAAAATGCCACCTGAAGCTATAGTAAATTATGCTTCTAATTTGTTATTATACCAATTGGGCATGGTCAAACATGTCAATCTTACTTGAAATAGAGTAGAATTTACTGCAGCAAAGTAGAAGTACATGTTTAACTGGAAAAGTGAGCTTCAATTTTTCTTTTCATGAATTCATAATGTGGGTGTTACCACCACAAACACTGTAGCTAATCTTTTTCTATTAAAAGTATCCTGAACAAAGGGTGAAAAAAAGGTAATATATATGAAGTGTTTTCTAATTAACCAGGTTCTGGAGCACACTTTGTATAATCAAATGTTATTTATTTCATACAAGAATCTTACAATAAGAAATTAATTTTCAGAGAAGAAAAGTTACAATTTGAACATTACACAGGGAAGTATTGTCTGTCTGACTACAAATTTCACTTTTTTTCCCCAATAAACAATCTGGATTTTCCCCATCAAGACCCTACTAAACTGGCATAAGGTTAGACATCAGTGTATTGATCTAAGGATGGAAAGATAGATCAATGGACTAGAAAGAAGAGTTTGGATATAAATTGCATATATTGCCTTTTCATTTAAAAAAAGCTGACAATTTAAGAAGACAGGATTGTCTTTGCAACAAAAAGTGCAGAAAAATTTGGATATCTATGAGCAATAAAATCAACACTTTTAAAAAATAAATTATACTGTGCATATTTACAGTATAAACTATGATATTATGGATACATACAAATAGTAAAAAAGTTAATATAATGAAACAAATTAATTTATCTATCATCTCATATGCTTAACCAATTTTGTTTTTTGGTATGAATCACAAATATAGTACAATTGCACTATGTATAGTCCTCATGTTGTACATTATATCTCTAGATTTGTTTATCCTACATAAATACTACTGTGTATGTATTGACCTACACCTGCTCAGGCCAAAAATATCTTGAGGTTAATCACATACCTAATCTAATACCTAAAATTATAAAACTTCTGAAAGATAATACAGGAGAAAACATTTGAGAACTTAGATTGGGAGAAAATTTCACAGATTAATAATGACAATTATGAATCATAACAGTGGTAAACTAGACTTTATCAATTGAAAACATTTTCTTCTGAAATGTTTCTTAACAAAACAAACAAAAAAATAAAAGCACAAATTAGGAGAAAATATTCACAAAGCATAAATGATAAATGACGCATTACAGTTATAAAAGAAACATTTTAATACTAATGCACAGGTAAACCATCAAGTAAATACAGTGGACAAAATAATTGGATAAACACTTTACCTTACATATGCAAAAAGACAATAGACATATGGAAAAGTGTTTTACATCATTTGCCATTAGAAACATGCAAATTAAAACCATATGAGTTACTACTTCATATCTACTATAGTGATTTTTTAAAAATATTGATAACATCAACTCTTAAACAAGATATGGAGCTACCGAAATTCTTATATATTTCTTACAAGAATTCAAAATTGTACGGCTACTTTTGGAAAATAATGTGGCAGTTTCTTGTAAATGAAATTTTATTGTTTGGCTCTGTTTCCCCACCCAAATTCCATGTTGAATTATGATCTTCAATGTTGGAGAAGGGGTGTGGTGGGAGGTGACTGGATCCTTAGGGCAGATTTCCCCCTTGTTGTTCTCGTGATAGTGAGTTCTCACAAGATCTTGTTGTCTGATAGTGTGTAGCACTTCCCCCTTTGTAATCTCTCTCTCTGCTATCATGTAAAAGAAGATACTTACTTCCCGTTGGTGTTCCATCATAACTGTAGGTTTCCTGAGGTCTTCCAGCCATGATCCCTGTACAGCCTGTGGCACTGTGAGCCAATTAAACATCTCTTCTTTATAAATTACTCAGTCTCAGGTTGTTCTTTATGGCAGCACTATTAGGTTGGTGCAAAAGTAATTTGCCATTAAATTAAATGGCAAAACACCAATTACTTTGCACCAACCTATTAGAACCGGCTAATACATACTAACCATATTTTCAGTAATCTCAAAAATCCTTTCAACAGAAAGCATATGATCACACAAAGATTTGCACATTATTGTACATAGCAGCTTTATTTATAATAGTCAAATCCTGGAATCAACCAAATGTCTATCAACGTTGAACAGATAGTTGATTCTGTAGAATAATATGTATTTAAAAAGTAACAAACAACTGACACATACATGAACTTGAATAAATAATCCCAGAAGCTTAACACATAAGACTGCATTTATGTAATTCGTTTACATAAAATTTTTAAAGACAGTAAAGGTATACTGAAATAATGCAAAACTGCAGTAGGGATCTAAATATGTGGGGAGAGAATTGTCTGTAAGTGGACATGAGGGAACATAATGGATTGGAGGACATGTTCTACGTCATACATCTCAGGATGTTTATACAATAATATGCATATATTTGTCAAAACTCATTGAATTATGTACTTGAAATTGGTAAATTTTACTGTTTGGAAAAGTGTGCCTCTGTAATGCAGATTAAAACACCTAAGAGTGAGAATGATGGTAGCTCATAGCTAAACATAGGGTCAGTAAGAAGAGGCTGGATAAATTCAACTTGATATTAAGACCTGAGTTTTCTGGAAAATCTAAGTGCTGGAAATAAGGAAAA
Organism: Plecturocebus donacophilus; assembly: GCA_004027715.1. Classification (NCBI taxonomy): domain Eukaryota; kingdom Metazoa; phylum Chordata; class Mammalia; order Primates; family Pitheciidae; genus Plecturocebus; species Plecturocebus donacophilus. Next base: position 9,812 of record PVKP010036374.1, on the reverse strand, counting down.
AAAAAGAATAGTTTATATCTCTGTATTAGAGACTACCATATTAATTAATTATATACATATAAAATAACCACAAACATAGGGAAATCCACAGAAAGCAAAACAACTGTTTTAAGTAACGTATGAACAGAGATTTAAATTTTGATATCTAAACAGATGTTAAAAATGACAGAGTAAAGGGTATGTCTAATCTAAGAAACTGTTGCTATAAAGTTTGTTTTAAAATGAAAGAAAAAGTTCTAAAGTTGCAGGGATGTTACCACAGCTCGAGTTTCTTGTGATTTTTAAATCATGTATCCTATTTTAATGAGCAACAATTTCATATTTTTAATTACACTTCTGGCAGGAGGCTGGACAAGATACTATATCAAGGTCTCCTGTTGCAATGCAATTAGAATGTGGACATCCCACAACACACTTAGGTATTGTTGTGACATAGAAAAGTGCAAAATATTTTCAAGAAAAATGAAGGAGGAAGGTGAGATTAAAGAATAGGCAGAAAAATATACAGAAAGAAGAAAAAGAAGCAAAAGTAGAGTTAGGAGGAGGGGAGGAAAGAGAGTGGAAGAGAAAAAGGTTGAAGAAGAGGAGAATTGGTGAGTCAAACTGAGAGTGGGGTGAGCAACAAACACTACATTTGGGACTTCTCCCAGGTGCAAATGCTGAAATCCATAAGAGCTTCAGAGTAGTACAGATGGCCTGAAATTAGTCATTCACATCAAACTAGGAATCTAAAGCCATGTGACATGCCTAGGGGCAGCATTGAAGATATGATAAGAGGAGGCATGTTCAGTCCTCCCTCTCACTGTATTGAGTTCACTAATTAGGCTTATGCAGAATTTGGATAGCCTTGGTCAATGACAGTAGATTATTGTAAACAGAGAGTGACTCCAATTACAGCTGCTCTCCCAAATTTTGTCTCATTCACAGAGCAAGTTAACACAGCCCTAACATATGGTATAAAACTAATGAGCTGTCAATGCTTTTGCCTCTATGTCATTTAGTAAAGACCACCAGAAGTAATTTCAGTGAACAGCAGAAACATATCACTGTCTTTCTCAGGGCCATGTCAATTCGTCCTAAATTGAATAGACACTGATTGTTTTATGCTCCAACAGGTCATCTTGGTTTAATGGCTAGCATCATGGCTAATGAGCCTAGAAAGCAGGAAGTAGCAAAAAGCCATCATACACCATAAACATGGCAGAAAATGAAGTATACCTCACCAAATTCAGAGACTTCCATTTTGGTAGAATTTCTAAAGACTCAGTAGTCTAGGTCATATTGAGATATCCGATATCTGCTTATCATAAATATGATAGTAGTAGTTGCAGAACTCAATAAACTTACTAAAAATCATTTAATTTTTGCTCTTTCAAAGACATTGTTACAAAGAATGAAAAGGCAAGCCAGAGTCTAAGAAAATATTTGCAAAATATATATATGGTATAGGTCTTGAATGAAAAAATATAGAAATAGCTCTTAAAACTCAAATATTAGATAGCAACGCTATTTAGAAAATGGGCTAAAGACCTGAACAGACACCTCACTAAAGAAGATATAGCAAATAGGCATATAAATGGATGTTCAATGTCATATGCTATTAGAAATTGAAAATTAAAACAAAATTGAGATACCACTACATGCTTATCAGAGAGACTAATACACTGACAACACCAAATATGGACAAGGATGCGGAGTGACAGAAATTCTCTTTCACTGCTGGCACAGTGGTACAGTCACTTTGGAAAACAACTGACACTTTCTTACAATGCTAGACTGTCTTACCATGCAATCAAATAATAATGCTCTTTTGTATTTAGTCAAATAATTTGAACTTATTTCCATACAAAGACCTCCTCATAAATATGTTTGACAGTTTTATATATTTCTGTATTTTTCTTTGTATCCGCCAGATTTTCAGAACAGACATCATAGTATGGGCTTTAGTGTGCTAGGCAATAAGAGATCATTTTCCCAAAGAAGAAAGCCCAAAACATGTATGGAGTGAGACCAATGCATTCTAGAAATGAAGTCGTATGTGTAAGTGAGATGATTTACCTTTTACATTGCTAGAATGTATTTCTTTCTTATACTGTTGACCAGCATACGCTGCTATTGGAGGACTGGAGGGAGAAAAAGTTGTAGGTCTAAGTGTTAAAAAAATAACAGGCTCTACACCATTCACATTCCTTTCCTGGAATCACTGACATTTTAATAATAAAAAGAGAGATCTTGAAAGTAAAAGGAGACTTCAGAGTCCAGATATTTCCTGTCCACACTTGGGGATTCTTCTATAGAATTGACTGGAGGGAACAGCATTTTATTTCCTAAAAAATTTGATTGTGATTTATAAAGAAGGGAAGCATTTTCTTGTGTGACACATTTTGCAGAGTATAATTTAAAATCCAGCCCCTAATGGATAGATGTACTAAAAGAAGCTTTGACACCCATAAGAATTTATATATTCAAGAGATTCTAGTCACCAATGGGTGATTTACTTTATTATTGTGGAATCTGTGCACAAATAATTTGCCAGTTTGATTCACAATATGGAGTGGAACTGAATTTCTGGTTTGAAAATTTTGTCCTTAGTCTTTTACTAGACAACCCAGATTCTTTAACTACCATAATTTCCCCAGAATGTTTACCTACTACATGCAGAAATAATAGGTAAATAAATATGTTGTTTCAAAGCTTTTGATTTACAGATTGGTATGTGAGTAAGATGTGATGCTCTTGGCTTTATGCTTCTGATTCAAAATAACAGAACACAATGCATCCTAAAAAAAAGAAAAGGAGTTATTTACGTGTGGATTAAAGTAAGTATGCTTTATTGGCAATACTGATCTCCAAGTCTATTACATATAGCATTTATAGTACCAAGTACCTGGAAAAATATTGGCTAAAGTAAATCTTCTCACTTACATTTATGACTTCATTTCTAGAATTTGTTGGTCTCATTCCAATCAAAAGTTCAGATCAAAAATCTGAACTTTTTCAAATATAAAATATTTGATATCATTGGAAGATAAAACATAGAACGAATAATCAATATTTGCATAAAACTTAAAAACATAAAATACATTGAAATGCTGTAAATACACAGAATATAAAATGGTGAATTGTATTAGAGTTTTTATCCATTCTCTATATTCTTGTGAAAAATTATGAAAACTTGAAAACCAGGAGAAATAATCTTATTTCTCTCAGTTGATGGATGTGATCCTTTTTCATTTTTTGAGTTTCAAAAATTTAAATAATTTTCTCTTGTCAAAGCACAAGGACACAGGTTTCTAATAACATTGCTTAATGATTTAAGATAATTTAATATGTAATTCATTAATGATTTACTTTTTTCAGTATCTAATATCTTGTGTGTATGTATTACTGCTTTGATTATTAATTTGGGAAGCCAGTACAAAGTAGGAGAAATTGGTTTGTGTTCTTCTTTTGAACGAGGTTCAAAAGTGAACTAGAGTTTTTTAAGTGAATACTTGACATACCTATTGCATACACATATAAGACATAATGTAGTAATGTAGCAGAGATTACACACACACACACAAATGAACACAGGCACACATGTTTTTTGTCATTTGAAATAATCTTATATGACTTTGGAAGTGAAAAAACCTAATTTAAACTTACATGTGAAAACAAACTCAAATACCTAGTAAGCCATTGTTTATTGAATATTTACTTTGGGTAAAGTGTAGTAAGGTTCTAGGAAATAGAGACAAATAATGTATAATTATTGCTCTTTATAAAAGGAATGTCTAATGGGAAAGACATGCATGTTGGTAAGTGATTACAGTAGACTCTAGACAGCACTATCCTGCATTTGTGTTATAATAACCATCCTTCACCAAGAAGTTGTTGCTTACGTTCTTTATATAGTGTGAGTAAATTTTCATAAAAGTAGAAAATCAATCCAAGCAAAGAATTTATGCTATGCACTAATGCCTAGGTTCACATTTAAGCTTCGTTACTACATAGATGTAACTGTGCGAATATTTCCAGATAAAAAAAAATGGTGTTCTTTCTTGTTCTGATTTCAAAACTCAGGATAATAACGATGCCTATCTCACATAAGATAGTTAACATGTGTAGTCAAGTTTCTGACTCATAGTTTAATCTCAGTAAATATTAATTTATTTGTTTTATATTATTATCAAATAAAAATATTATTTTGCTAAAGATTGTAATTTTAGCTCTTATCTAGAGTCCAAGGCAGGCAGTTCAACCATTGTTCTGCCAATTTTGTTGTGTCCTTCTCTCCCTTAGTTGTTGGTAGCACTATTCTGATTCTATGTTCAAAACTTTGACTTGTATTCTGTCCTAATAAGTTTTTCTCTGATTGTCCTTCTTTCTTGAGTCTTTGCCCTTATGAATCCTTCTGAGCTGTATCCTTATGAGTTAGCAGGTATACAATAACTTGTGAAGCAACCAGTAGCATTTTTGTTTTAAAAGACATTTACAGTTTATAAATCAGACATTGAGATTAATTGGAATTATTTCTTAAAAACTTTAGTCTAAAATACTTCCCCACTGAAAAAAAAGTGGCAAAAGGGAACAAGAAACACGGGGCAAGAATAAAATAAATAGCAAGATAACATAATTCAACCTAACTATATCAATAATCACATGAATTCTAAATGGTCGAAACAACATAATCAAAAGTCAGATTATGTTGCACCCATCTCTATACACTGCATATAAGAAACACATTTGAAATATAAAGGCACATATAGATTATGATAAAATGATAAAATGTGTTTCCCATGATTACTTTAATCATATTAAAGCTGGGATAGCTATAAATAATATTTAAAAACCCCATACACTAGATTTTACAGGAAATAATGTTGGCAGAGATAGAGAGATATTTCATAATAATAAATTCATATTTTCTATCACAATTACAAGTATCAGAATATTTTGTTGTATTACACAACCTGAAGCCTTACATATTGTTATACATATATCTCTTTATATAAATTAATTTTATTTCTTTGTAGGTACTGAGTCTGAAAAAGTTGAGAGCTACTGTCTTAAATGTTCATACTCTCACCAGTTTATTGAGCTTATTTCCTTTTCATCTATGTTCACCTCTTTCTTTCATCACCAGAAGTTGGTGGAAATAAAAAATTTGCCTTTCTTTTTTATAATATAATTTATTTCATGGCCTACCAAGCTAGTATCAAACAACTAAAATGGCATATAAGCATGTTTTGCAAAACAAACACAATCTCTGGGCTAAGGAAAAACTGCCATATGGCTTAAAATTGATACACTTTGCCAACAATGACATACATTATAAAATTATTTTAAAAAATGAAAGAATCACGTTGTCTTGATAAATTTCGTACTCTATTTCCTTATATATACAGACAGGTACAAAATGTTTTTTGACTGCCATTTATAGGTGATGGCATAATGCCAATAAAAACAAGATTCAAGGTGTTTTCTGCCATCATAACATGAGATTCACTCTTTTCTCCTTCTTCCCTGTGATCAGCAACCCTTGTATTCAAAATCCTTGTCAGAATTAGAAGGAAACATGACATGTGCAGAAAGCTGCACATGTGTTTAGTAGAGCTCTTTATTCACTCACAGACTCTTTCAGCTCAGCAGTGTTCTTTTCCATAGTGAGCATCTCAAGGAGATGGTTATCAAATCAGAGAGTGATGCCCCAGGTTTTCAGTCTGGCATTTACAAGAACTGTTGAATATCTATGATTGAAAATAATTGCAAAATATATGAATGATTGCTGAGTCAAACTGTACTGTAGCTGTCACCAAGTTAGCACACATTCCAGATTAGTTTATACTTAGTCTTTAATCAAATTATTCATGTGGGGGATAGAAAAATATATATGTGATTAATGCTGTCATGAGTGAAAATTCTGAAATTCCAAACCAAATTCAACTCTTTTTGATAATAATGTGAATTATTAGCCACAATTTTTTCAAACAACTGATAGGTCTGTATGAAAGAACTGATTGCAAGTGAACCTAATTTTAGCCCATAATCTAATTCATCAGGATTCACTCTCTGTGGAGCTAATGTTGTTTTGGATGCACTTTCTGCCTGAAGGATAGAACAACTCTATATTTTTCATCCTTTATTGAAAAACTACTTCCAAGCAGGAATTAAGAGACCCTGATATGTAATTCTGGTATTTGAGGAAATTAATATTGTCAGCTAACTACTTTATACTTTATTGTATTGTAAGGAAGACCACTGAGCAGAAACACAAAAATATTTAACACTTATGTGCTGAAATCCTCCTGTGGTTATAGTAACAACTAACATAACATGCACATGAATGCTCAAGTCTGTGATGTAGATCTATTACATGGAATTATGTTTCACGTTTCTATTGATACCTGATACTTCTGATGTAGATACCTGATATTAAATACAACACACATTGTAGAAGTTTCTAAATTTTTAAAAGGTTAATTTGTGAACAAATTTTAATAACAGGTATCAAGAATAGAAAATTAAGATTTATTTATTTTAAATATATGAGTGACCACAATTAATCCTTCAACAACATTGGGAAGTAGATAATAAAAACCGTTTTGCAAGTAAAGAAACCAAGCATCATAAAATGACAGTTAATACATACAATAGAAGGTGTCACACATATGCCTATCGGATTCTATAATTTTTGAGCTCTGTAAGTCCAAAGAAAGTAGAGCATATTGGTTAAATAAGTTTGTCATCCAAGTCAAATGTTTAGTTTTTATAAATTTTAAACAATTTAAACAATTAAAGCAGAAATTGATTCAATTGGATTTATTTCTAAAGAAATAATTCTGGCTCCATGTCAAAAATGCATTTTTGTGTTAAATCCAGTCAAAGATTAGTTATAAAGTTCTTACTTTATTTCAGGGTGACATATTGACTTCTGATTCTGTAAAATGGTGATGGGAAGTTGTAAATTTGAAAATGTTTTTAGAGGGAAACTCTGCTTAAATTACCAATAATTTGGATGTGCAGAATGAGAGCCAACGACCCCTACATTCGCAGCCTGAGCAGTGAGATTGTGGTAAAGTGATTCACTGAGACAAGGAAGGCTTAGGGATAAAAATATATGCCTTTATCAATGTGCATTTTGTGCTCTGTATGTTTACTTAAAGAATTAGGAGTCTCAATTTGGACATACATTTTGGCTTTTATCAGATCTTTAAGTAGAGATATCAAGTTAACAACTGAAGGTGAATTTTTGGCATTCAGATAATCCTTGGCTAGACATAAATACTTTAGAATACTCACATTCAGGGTGATATTATGAGCATAGATGAGTTCACCTACAGGGACAGTAGACAAAGTGAATATATAAGAAATTTTCTGTTTTGTTTTATCAGTGATAAACCAATCACCATATAAAGTGCAATATTATATCTAAGTTTTCCATGTGCAATTACTATTCATTGATTTAAACAATCTCCTCATACTTTCTCATGAATACACAAGTATTGATGCCTCCTAAAACCCTTATGATTCCGATTTAGTGTAGAGTTTAAGGGAGCAAATACTACTTACAAAACATATATCCAATGTGTTAGCCCAGACATTCCTCCATTGATAAACCTTTTATATACATATACACATACTGAAATGCATGTTTTGTCCATACATAACTGAAAGTCTTTTAAAAATAAAATTAAAATGAATCCCATATAATAATAAAAATAATGAACTGATTTTTGTGTTTGTTAATTTAACTAAAGTAAAAGCATTGATAAATTATGTATTAGTTGTGAATTAATTTAGATATGAATTTGTTTTTCACTGAAATATTTTAAAATATATTTTTAGGTATTTAATGTTCAAAATGGTCTTCAATTATTTAATATTTCTGTTAAACGGTATGTTATACTTAAGAATGAATTATTTTCGTTTATTATGTCTATTAATATTTAAAATAATGTTTTCTTATACCAATATTTTTTTATTTTAACAAAAAGGTGTGGATCTTGTTTGTAATCTTTGCTGATCATTAGATTTATATAGACAACAATTTAAATAGAATGATTTCAAATATCAAAATCAGTATTTCCTACTAACATCAAAAATTGCTCCCAAATTTTTAGTAAAGTATATGAAGTTGAACCTTAACAAATGCAGATTTACACTATAAGACTAATAGAGTTATGTCATTTCCAAACTAGAGGACCCATCTGAGGTTGTGAGATATTTTTAATTAAAAAATCTATATCCTTGTTAATACACATTTCGAAATTTTTTGATAAGAAAATTTTCTCACATTGACTGATCAGTAAGAGAGGTTTACAACAAATGAAGATGTTTAATATATAAATTATGTAAAAGATCTTGAGTAGGGAAGTCTCTGAAGGACTCCATTTTCAAACTTTCAGTTTACTAAAATTAGGGATGACCACTTTAAGAGGTTATGTAAAACTGCATTTATGAAAAGGTGTGTGTGTTTGAGCATACATGTGTGTATATGCAGACACGTAGACTACTTTTAAAGTATAAATCCTTTGAATATTAGATTAAACCTCCCATGTTCTTTGTTATAATCTTTCTGATATTATTTGGCTCTATGGCCCTCCCCTAATCTCATCTTGAATCATAATTTGAATTGTGATCAACATGTGTCATCGAAGGGACCTGATGGGAGGTAATTTAATCATGGAGATAATGACCCTCATGTTGCTCATACTGTTCTCATGATAGTGATTGAGTTTTCATGAGACCTGATGTTTTTATGAGGGGTTCCCCCTTGCTTTTCTTTCAAATTTCTCCTTCCTTCCGCCCTGTGATAAAAGATGTGTTTACTTCCCCTTCCACCATGGTTGTAAGTTTCCTGAGGCTTCCTAAGCCATGCTGAACTGTGAGTCAATTAAATCTCCTTCCTTCATAAATTACCCAGTCTTGGGTATGTCTTTACCAGCAGCATGAAAACAAACTAATATACTTTCCTTCCTAGTGTCTTACATTCTTGCAAATAATGTTCTTTTGTAATTTGCCATATGTGCAGAATGACTTTTGGAGTTTAATGAATAAATTGGTAAGTAACTATTTTATTCTTTTCCCCACAACACTCTACTTACTTAAATTGTACAGTGTAAAACTTGAAAAATGTGAAACAATATATGAATATATGATATCTTCACATTTGGCCTGAAATAAAACTATTTCAACCTAATTGCAGTCACAGCCCACCTCCTTAAATGTGCCCCATGCATCACCTCTACTGCTGCTTATTGTCTAGGCAGTAATGCATAGCATCACTAAATTTTCTCTCACTAAAAATATAGATGCCTAGTGTAATTCCAAAAAAAAAATGTTACAAAACAAATAATAGGCCATTCAGCTGTCACCCTGACTCCTATGCTATTCTCTAGGAGAATAATTTTCTATTATTTGGCACAAGTATCTTACTCCTTAGAAATAAAATTTTTCTTGAGATGTGAGCATATGCTCCCTCTTTAAGTCAGTAAGAGTTAAGACAGTGTGTTGAAGGGCATAACTTAAGTGGTGAATGCCTCATAAGTTTGCCAAAAACTATTAGTCTTTTCTGCATCTCTGCTGCATTCCTATTTTCTAACATCTTTTCTTATGAAATATTTCAGGTGAAAAACTATACAATGTAGTAGAAACAATGCTCAGAGCATCTATCTCTTAAAACTTTAATATTTTACATTTTTAGACTTCTTTATGTTTTATAGAAATAATAACAAAATCAGTTGAAGCTTTCTTTGAACTCTTTCTACCATTTGGCAGTAAAAATGGCTGCCCACTTTTACTAAGTAAACAACTATTACAAATTAACA
>PVKP010036373.1:0-22514 GCA_004027715.1 Plecturocebus donacophilus | reverse complement strand
GGGGAAATAGGGGAGGGACAGTGGGGGGGGAGGGACAGTGAAGGGTGGGGAGTTGCGGGGAGATAGCATGGGGAGAAATGCCAGATATAGGTGAAGGGGAGGCAGGCAACAAATTACACTGCCACGTGTGTACCTATGCAACAATATTATATGTTCTTCACATGTACCCCAAAACCTAAAATGCAATAAAAAAAAATAAATAAAAAAAGGTGCATCTCTGAGCTAGTTTCTGTGGTAGACAACTAAACTTAATCCCTCTGAGGATTGTCAAAGGACCCACATAGAATGCATCTTAAAATGATCCATTTAAGGAAAGGAAAGCTTAAGTATCTGTCTACTGATTCCTATCTCCCATTGGTTGAGAATTGTTCCCAATCTGCATCTGTATGCAGGCTGAGTGACTTCCCAAATCTTTCGAGACAGTCTGAAAGGCAGGAAAACAGATAGATGCCACAGCATGTATGCTCAGGAGGGGCTGGCGACATGCACTGAAAACAGATGTATGTATTCAACGTGGTGTAGGGACAAAAACATGCTGGTTGTCGTGAAGATTAAGTAAATTAATATATGGATGTATTTAGAATGATGGTGCTTGGCTCATTACATAAAAACCTTAAATGACAACTTGGACTTTTACTACACTAAGACCTTCATTAATGGGCATCACTAGTTTTTAGGAACTTTATTCTGACTGTCTGATACTCTTTTATTTTCTATGACTTCTTTTCTGCATTCTGTTGCTGAGTATATTTTTCTGTGCTTTGCATACTTACCTCTTGTGTGTGAACACGATCACTCTTGTGTTCCCATCAGCATATTTTTATTATCTATGTTGTCTTATTTAAATGGAATCTTGTTTGAAACAGATTAAATGCTCCATTCAATTTTGCATAATCGTATATACCTAAAATAATCTTATGTATGGGAAGATGCTTAATAAATATTACACATTTTAACATGTTTTTAAAGTGAATGTCTTTCAGTTGCCCTCACCACAGACTTTTACCAGTATTTAAAACACATGGCCTTATTACTTCAATGAAAATTCAAATTCACAGCTCCCATTAGCATTGTAGAGAATTTCTGGCCTAGTTTCCCTGGATATTAATGGAAGTTCAGATCTCTTTTAATGAGCTTAATAGGGAAGAATTTTGGTATTCAAATAAACTACTTCCCCTCTCTTAGCCTAGGGCTAAAGAGAAAACAGTTACCATTATAAACTGGTCAGATAACCTTCCAGAAAAGCTATTAAATACTATATGAACAACAAACGCACAGTCATTTTTGGTGCAATTTTCAATATGAAATTTAATTTTTGGACATACTTCTCTCAGTGTCCTCCTACTTTACTGATAATCTATTGAATTCACTGTTTTATGTCCTTGTTACCCCATTGGTTTTTAAATTTTGGACATCAAGACTCAGGCTTCTCTCCTGAACTTCAAGTGTCTGTGACTAAGTATGTTCACAATATCTCCACTTTGATAGTGTGGTAGATTGTGGGGAAAAAAAGTTAAAAAAGGTACTAAATCCTTCCGCTTTTGCATGCCCCTTTGCTATGCAGCATTCATTTGATGGTACCACCAAGAGGACTAATCTTCTTTGTGACTTTATTTTACCAGTTGCACCCAGTGGCAGGGACATTATGGGAGCTGTAAGTCAAAGGCTCAAAAGACCTCACAGTTTCTACTTTCTGTCTCTCTTGCTGCTCTTGAGACCTCGATGTGAAAAAAGCCTGGGCTAGCTTGTAAAAGAGGGCAAAATCATGTGGAGGAGAGGTGATCAATCCATGAGAGATGTCCTAGATTAACCAGTTCCCAGTTAATCCATCTGTTTATTGCACCCATGTGAGTGACCCTAGGTAAGGCCAGGTGAGCTATTTAGCTGAGTTCAGCTCAAATTGCTGGCACAGAGATTTATGATCAAATAAGCCATTAAGTAGTGTCATGCTTTGTTACATAGTAATAAATATTTGATACCAATGTTGAATAAGCATCACTAATTTAACAAATACAACAAGGAACCCTTTTTTAACCCCCTAAAGGTAGTGCTTCACCATTTCCCCTTTATCAGTAATTGGATATTTCAATCAGTAACCTTTCAGTAATCTTTTCAATTTTTTCCCCTCATGTCCAAACCATCAATAAATCCTGCCAACTCTTTTTTAATGTAAAGAGCTGAACCACTTCTCACTCTTCTCCATTGCTTATATTCTGCTTTGAGGCATTATCATCTTTCACTTGGATTATTGCAATGAAATCCCACATTGTTTTCCTGCTTCTGCCTTGATCCCTTGCAATCTATTTTCCTCATGTCAATAAGAATGACCTTTTAAATCATAAATTATGTCATGTTGTTTCTCTGATGAAAAATCATTCAGTGAAACTGTTTTGTGGTTCCCCTTAAAGTTAAACATACAATTACTATATGACCTAGCAATTTCACTTTTACATATATATCCAAAGTAATTGAAAACAGACTATTCAAACAAAAACTATGGATGAATGTTCATGGTAGAAATGTTCCCAATAATTATTTATCATGAAATAAGTCAAAATCAAGAAAATATGTAACATCTGCAGTCTAATCTATAGTAGGAGGGCTCTTTCTTGGATATCTATCTGGAAGAAATGCTGAAAATTGCTTCTGGTTGGAATGAAGAATCTCATCTAATGTATAAGCAGTTATAATCCAAACCTACCTCAGGTTGTAGACTCATATTAATAATTTCACATGTAATCTTCTCCTATGTTTGTCTTTCTCTATCTTTTGACTGCTATGCTGTTGAAGACACTATATAAATTCCCCAAGATATTTATATGTTTCTTTGAACAAAATCTGCTTGTTTCCATACTTTGGTATGTACCTCAAAGGTAAGTCAGTAAGTCATTTGTAGACAGGTAATCGTCCAGCTCCAAACTCAAGGAGAATGATGATGCAGGTACCAACAAGGCATGGTATTTATAAGAAATGGACTCTAGTATTTTCAGGGATCCTTATTCTATCTAGAAACTTCCCTCTACCTTTAAGACAATTTAATTTGTTTGACTAGATATCTAGAATCTCAAGCTCTGTTTAAAATAAATATTGTCATTTGGATGTGTCCAGTTTCTCCTTGAATTTTTGAAATCTCTAGATTAAACAAAATATTTAAACTCTTGTAATAACTCTTGTGTATGGTGGAGCTTATACAACATTCTGTATATCAACAGAGCTTTGCTTTAATCCAAGGACTGAAGCTGATCTGAATACTGATCACCACACCACCTATAAGCATTCCATACAGAAAGAAGAGCTGCTAATTTACCTATTGATTTGTAACCACTTATTTTGTACATGCATGTGCAGGTCAATTTTTCATTGAAAAGTACACATTGGACTTAATTTGACAATTTTTCCACTTGCTTTTAAATTACTTCAAAAGAAAGAGAAAAGAAATTTTTATCAAGCTCTTAAACATCTGGGCTGTAAGAAGAGCAGGCAGTTTTTTTTTTTTAAGGATTTAGCTAATTATTGGCTCCTAGAATATACAAAAAACAGCTAATAAATTGTTGGAACAAAGGAGCAAAGATAGTTTGTCACATAACAATAAGCATCCAATAAATATTTAAATAAATAAAAAATGTAAAGCTGGATTTTGCCATAGGCATTCAAAAAACATTTGATGAATGAATAAATGCAAGAATGAATGGAGTATTAAGTTAGTGTATTTCTTTTGATCTGAGATAGTTCTCCTGACTTCCTTATTTTCATACATAGTAATTATCTCTGTGGCACAGCCTACCCTAAGAAGCCAGTAACAAGTATCTCCATCTCCATCAATTCACTAATTTAACCATTCATCCATTCAGTTATGTATTTGTTCAACTAATTTAATCATTAAACAAATATTTACTGAGCACTGATGGTCCCAAACACTCTTTTGAGTGCTGGGAATCAAGGAGCATGAACCAAAAAATGGTAGTGGAGCATGTCAGCTAATTGAATGAGGAAAAGTATAAACTATATAGATTCTCACAGTAGAGATATCTAATCCTCACTTGGGAAATCAGGTCAGCCTGTCAGCATCAAGTAACATTTTTAACTTCCATTTACGAAGTGAGTAGAAGTTAGTCAGGTGAGTAAAAGTGTTGGATGGGAAAGGATATTTCAGAGAGAACAGAAGGAATAACACATATTTTGTCATACTGGGGTATTAAAAGGAATTTACATATAGCACAAAACTCCATGAAGGCTCAGTGTTTACACTGAACCTCTTTGGCAGCAAACCAGGGGCTTTACCAATCTTCTTAAATCTGGTCTTTATACGGAAGTGTTGACATCCTGGAAAAGAAGAGCATCAGTGACTAGCTGTTCGTGTTTAAGTCTGTTTGTTATTATTCCTCTTATGGAATATCCAATTTCTTAAGTGCTAGGCCTTCTCTGCCTGTATAAGACTTCCTAAAAGGTTTGTTCCCCATTAGTTTCCCTGACCTTCTCAGGTGGGCCAAATGTAACCTGCTTGAAAATCCAGAATCCTTGCACATCTATCTGGAAACCTATGTCATCATAAAATATTCAGGCTTCTTTAGAGATAGGTGAGATGTGCAGTTTGTAGAAGTTTCAAAAGGAAGTGTACTAGGTGAGTGCCATGTTTCAGTCAGTGCAATACTCTTAAGAGAAGTGGTTAAGCATCTAGGAGATTTTTCTAGTTAAAAAGTAGACTATTCAAGGGCATAGAAAAATATTTGAGAATTAGAGGCAGTATTAATGGCTTTGGGTGAGCCAGGACATTTAGAGTGGTTTGAGTTGATTGTGCAGGTGGGGAGATGGAAAGCTTAGGAGTTTATAACTTGGGCAGTGAATGATGAACATAGGGATGGACATTTTGTGGCGGATGAGATGCAAATATCCCTTGAAAGAGGGCAGTTCACAGTCTGAGACTTCACTAACTCAGACTGTAAGTGCTGACTGAGAAAACCCAAAAGCATCTTCACCCAGAAGAACTAGTTTCTAATTGCATATTGAAAAGAAGCCATTTGAAAAAGGTGATATCTTCTCATTTTTTATGGTGATACGTGGGCTTGCCAATGACTACATCATGCAGTCCAAAGTGTCCTTAGCATGGTTTTAAAACATCTTCAGAAACCCTTTCCAACTTAGCTCATTACAATTTTTGTCTACAAACGATGGTCTGTTAAGACAAAACCACTGCCTATATTCACAACAGCAGTCAATTTCCCTGCCCTAGACTATTGCACTGGAGGGCTCATTATTCTGATTTCTTTTTTGTAGACTACTTCAAACTCCACCTTCTGTAGGACACTCCCAGTCTACTCTGTGCTTCTACAGAACTTCTGGGTGACGTATTGCTTATGGTTACACTGTCATCCATATACCTGTTGTTTGTTTCCAACAACTAGTGGTTTCTATTTTAGTTTTACTGTTTTATCCACAAAGTCTGCTTATACAACGTAGTTACAACATAATTCCAACATAGTCCCAGTAATAGTCAATGTTATAATCTGTTTCTTATCCTAGCTCAATAACTCCATTGTTTCTACATGCAGAAAAATATATTAGACACCATGGTAGTAAAACTTACATTATTGAAAGAAAAATCTTGAATGTACTTCACTTTATATAATAGGAAAGTTACTGGTAAACTTTAGTGTTTTGACACATATCACGAAGTCTTGTGATTTGCCTCATAATGTAGTAGGTTCACTGGTTAGAGGAGAAGGATTCCCAGAGTCAGGGCTTTTTTTCTTTGTGTTTGCATGGCTGGTTGCAGTATCTGACACTTTATAGGAGCTTAGTACATGCTTGGAGAATTATTCTCGGAATGAATGCATAAATTCACTACTTGGTTAATTAACTTAATATTTTTATTTTATAGTATATTCAGAAAAACATTGATCTTATAGGGAACCTAGTGACATCTAAATCTCCATCAACAGATGTTCTGAATAATAAGGCATGTGGTCTAAACCCCAAAACCTTGAATTAAGTACCTGAAATAGCTCAGGAAGCTGAGGTAGGAAGGTTGCTTGATGCCAGCAGTTCAAGATCAGCATGGGTAACTGAGACCCCATCTCTAGAAAATTTTTTCAAAATTAACCAGGCATGGTGGTGCATGCCTGTAGTCTCACTTACTTGGCAGGCTGAAGCAGGATTATCCCTTGAGCTGGAGAGTTTGTTGCTATAATGAGCTATGATCGTACCACTGCACTCTAGCCTGGGCAACAGAGTGAGACCTGACCATCTCTAACATACAGAGTGAGACCTGACCATCTGTAACATACATACATACATAAATCTGAAATTACAGGTTGCCAAGATGAGATGCATGTGTATTATAGTGTGTATATAACTCCTCCATGCAGGTATGCAAAGCAGATCTATTTCTTTTGCTACATTTCATTCAGAACACCACAGTTGTTTACCATACAACTGAAGCTCTCCTGCCATGGGAGTTCCAGGCAGCATCTTTTGTATGGAACTGCTTGCAAATACCTTGAATCCAGAGCAGGTCGTCAAAGGCCATCCTGAGAACTGTGGCCACTAGACCAATACAACAAAAACATTTGAGAAGGAGATGTCTTCATTAATAGCATTCCTTTTGGGCTGTTCCAGTTAGATCACAGACTCTGACAAAAACCCATTTCACTTCCTTTCAAGTGAGGATATCGTCAGAAGGATGAAATCATACATTTTATGGAGAGTGAAAGGAACTCTTTAAGTCTTTATTCTGATCTTTAAGTTGGACATTGGTGTCAAGCTGTGGGTGGGGCAAGAACAAGGATTTGGGAGCCTATTATCTAGTTTGTTGTTCAGCCTCACCACCCCTATGCTGGGTGACACTAGAAATGCTACTTAGAGTTTATGTCATTTTTCTTACTTGTGATGCCTAGATAACAATGCCTGCCCTGGAGGGCTGATGTGAGTGGCTGTGGGAATGGGTATGGTGTATCTGCCATGACAAGTGTTTGATACAGTAGAGCTCTCATTAACACAGAGGAAACGTTTTGGTTAAATATAATAGAAAAATTGTGACTTTTCTTCAACAACAGAGACTGAAAAGACTTAACTAGAGAGTGAATAATGGCAGCATATGCACCCATCTCACAAGTGAAATATAAGAGGTTTCAAAAGGCTAGCCACATCACTGTCTCAGGTTTAGGGCAGTCACACCTTAGCCTTCCCATACAACAGCAAGTTTTATCATATACATGAGTTATTCCTCTGAAATGTTATATCATTACTGCTTGTTCTATTCTTTTGCTCCATTTCAAATTTTGTAATTCTCATTTCTCTGTTAGTCAGCA
Source organism: Plecturocebus donacophilus (assembly GCA_004027715.1). Classification (NCBI taxonomy): domain Eukaryota; kingdom Metazoa; phylum Chordata; class Mammalia; order Primates; family Pitheciidae; genus Plecturocebus; species Plecturocebus donacophilus. The sequence goes on along the minus strand of PVKP010036373.1, from coordinate 15,207 downwards.
TTTATCTGCACCGATCCAATCAAACGTTTTCATCTGTTGCTCCTTTTCCTAGTCTTGCTACTTTATAATTTGGGTATTTCCTCTAAATTTCTTTGAAAAAGCCTAGAGCCCAGAGGTAATCTAAAATGCTCGTGATTGCCTGACTTGTGAATGCTTTTTCTTACTAATTTTGAATTTCTTATGTCTAATTCTGCTTTTTCTTTCTCACAGCATAGCTATGAATCTGTAGTTCTTAGGATACAATGCTTCTTAGCCACTTATTGATTAGATGAAGAAAAACACCAACTAGTCTTTCCAGCATTGAGAGAATTTAAGATAAGAGCAAGAAAAAAAATTGTAAGTCATTTCATTATTGCTGCTGTTACACTATTGTTGTTTTATATAATTTCAACTTTTAGATTCAGGATTATATGTGCAGGTTTGTTACATGGATATATTGTGTGATGCTGTGGTTTGGGGCATGATTGATTTCATCACTTGGATAGTGAGCATACTTGTCAATAGCTAATTTATCAGTCCTTGTCCCCATCCTTCTCTCTCCCCTCTTGTAGTCCCCAGTGTCTAATATTGCCATCTTTATATACATGAGCAGCCAGTGTTCCGCTCCCAGTTATAAGTAAAAACATGTGGTATTTGGTTTTCTGTTTCTGGATTAATTCACTTATAATAATGGCTTCCAGCTGCATCTATGTTGCTGCAAATGACATAATTTATTTCTTTTGTATGGTTGTGTAGTATTCCATGGTGTATATGTATCACATATTCTTTATACAGCCCACCACTGATGGGCACCTAGGTTAATTCCATGTCTTTGCTATTATGAATAGTGCTGTGATGAACATATGAGTGCATGTGTCTTTTGCTAGAGCAATTTATTTTCTCTTGGATATATACCCAGTAATGGGATTGATGGATAAAATGGTGGTTCTGTTTTAAGTTCTTTGAGAAATCTCCAAACTGCTTTCCACAGTGGCTGAAGTAATTTACATTCCCAACAATAGCATACAATCATTCCCGTTTTGCTGCTGCCTCATTGACAATTGTTTTTTTTTTTTGCTTTTTGACGTTTTAGTAATAGCCATTCTGACTGGTGTGAGATTGCATTTCATTGTGGTGGTTTTGATTTGTATTTCTCTAATGTTTAGTGATCTTGAGCATTTTATCATAGGTTTGTTGTCCATTTGTCTGTCTTCTTTTGAAAGTGTCTGTTCACATTGTTTTCCCACTTTTTAATGGGTTTTTTTTTGGCTTTTGTTTGTCGAATCATTTAAGTTCCTTATAGAATCTGAATATTAGACTGTTTTTGGATGCATAGTTTGTAAATATTTTCTCTCATTCTGTAGGTTTCTGTTTACTTTGTTAGTTTATTTTTTTAATTCATCTTTAATTTTTGTATATGGTGAAATGTAAGGTTCTAGTTTCATTCTTCTGCATATGTCTAGCCAGGTATTGAATAGGGAGTCCTTTCCCTATTGCTTATTTTTGTTAATTTTTGTCAAATATCAAATTGCTATAGGTGTCTGGCCTTATTTCTGGGCTCTCTATTCTGTTTCACTGAACTTTTCTTTTTGAGATGGAGTGTTGCTCTGTCATCCAGGCTGGAGCGCAATGACATGATATTGGCTCACTGCAATTTCATCCTCCTGGGGTTCAAGTGATCATCCTGCCTCAACCTCCTGAGTAGATAGAACTACAGGTATGTGCCACCACACCCAGCTAATGTTTGTATTTTTTTTTTTTTAAGTAGAGACAGGGTTTCACCATATTGGCCAGGCTGGTCTCGAGCTCCTGACCTCAAGTGATCTACCTGCCTTGGCCTCCCAAAGTGCTGGGATTACAGGTGAGCCACGGCACCTGGCTGGCTTATCTGTTTTTATACCAGCACCATGCTGTCTTGGTTACTGCAACCTTATAGTATAGTTTGAAAACTGGTAGTGTGATGCCTCTAGCTTTGTTCTTTTTGCTTAGAATTTCCTTGGCTATTTGGACTCTTTTTTTGTTCCATATGAGTTTAGAATAGTTTATTCTAATCCTGTGAAATATGATGTGGGTAGTTTGACAGGAGAAGCATTGAATTTATAGATGGCTTTGGGCAGTATGGTCATTTAAACAATATTGATTTTTCTAACCCATAAGTATGGAATGTTTTTCCATTTGTTGATGCCATGTAAGATTTTTTTCAGCAGTGTTTTGTAGTTCTCCTTTTAGAGACCTTCTAACTCATTGGCTAGATCTATTCCTAGGCATTTGTGTGTGTGTGTGTGTGTGTGTGTGTGTGTGTGTGTGTGTGTCTATTGTAAATGAGATTGCATTCTTTATTTGGCTCTCAGCTTGAATGCTATTGGTGTATATAAATGTTAGTGATTTTTTACATTGAATTTGTAACCTGAAATTTTGCCGAAGTTGTTCATCAGTTTCAGGAGCCTTTTGGCAGAGCATTTATGGTTTTCTAGGTATGGAATCATATCATCAGGGAAGAGACTGTTTGACAATGTTGAACTTCTATCTCATTTAAACTGCAAGATACCCCGTAAGGTCTCCACTTATAAGAATGACTCTTGATCTTGAGAAATCTTATTCTCTTTTTTATAAACATAATTCTCTACTTAGAGATTTATAGTTTTACTTTTATTATTTTGTTTCTTTGTTGTTTTGTGAGTTTTAAGTGAGTAATAACCACTTAAAAATATTTCATACAATTCATTGTTTGACTAGTCATAAACAATAAAGCCTTTACATAAAACAGAATTAGTACTGGCCCATACTAAGCCCATTAATAATTTATATAATTTGCCTTGTTTTTATCACTCATGATGATCTTTAACCTGCTTCCAGGACCACGATTAAACTTCTGTTTTTAAAATTCACTCTGATTAATTTTGTAAGCACAGGGGTCACTCACCAAGTCAGAAATGATCCTGATGTCCAAATTCTGACTTAGATACTTTCTTTTCCATATCTTTTGTGGATTTGTGATGGAAAAACTATACATTCATATGGCTTGTTTTATTGTCATTGAAACCATTCTGCGTATTTCTCATGCTTAATGTTTTTTAGGACTATCAAAGGCTTTACTTTACCAATGCTCACCTTCTTGAGCAGAAGTTTTCAATACTTTTCAAGAGCCTGTTATTTCCACATTTGTCAATATGCTAACATTCTTCCATTTTCTAAGAACAAATATGCGTGGATCAGTAAACATGCTGCCTAATCCCCTACATAACTCAGGATGATGTGAGTCTTGTAATGACTGCAAAGTAAGGAATTCCCTTATCTTCACGTTGGCTGGAGCCATATTTGCAACATCTTCATTACTCCCTAATTGTCTATATTTCTTTGCTTCATTTCTCTTGTTAAAGGCAGATTTAAAAAATGAGTTCAATAACTCAACCGTTTTAGAGTCACCATTAATTTCATGCCCTTCCTCATTCATTAGTGAACCTATTTTCTTGTGGCTTTCTTTTCCCTCTGGGCCATTTTTTTCCTTTAATCTTCTCATTTACTTTAACCCTTTCATAATGCTCGAGCATGACCATTGTTATGTCTCCCATGGTAACAAGAATAAAATCTCAACTGATAGTGTATTTGTTTTCTTATATTATTCCTGGAATAAATGTTCTTATATTTTTCATTCTGAAAAGTTGTTTTAGAACAGTCTGCATTATTACAGGCTGAATTTTAAGTGCTCTTATTCACAGGAAATGCAGAGCTAACTTTTTTAAAGCGTTCTAAAAATGCTCTAAATATCTTTTATGGGAAAGCAACATTAATATCTTTAAAATAAAATTTTAAAAGGACTTCCCAGATGCTTAAAAACAACTGCTATTGGGCAATTGCTTTACTTCATCATACATTAAATTTCTGCAACTAAGCCTACTGCCCCGGCTGCTGCCTCAGTTCAGACTTAGCCTCATATTATCAGTCCATGTTTCTTCAGAAAGCAATAAATGCCAGGACACCATTCTTTACTCCTCTGTTAGATGTGTTGTTTCCTAAACAATAGTGTTTATAATAAATGCATAGTTTTTATAGATATAGTTTTTATAATCCATGTCAAATACTGTTTCGTTGATTTTCTTTTTTTTTCATTTTTTTAAAATTATTTTTTAAAACAATCCACTGACAGAATAAGCTAACTGTTTAGAGTTAAGCAGACAAAAAGACAATTTTTGTGTTACTTCAGTTTATGATTCGTTAGCTTTGTGAACTACACAATAGTTTAATATCTCCAACACACACACTTGTACACCTGCCAGCAGGCACTGAAGATATTCATGACCTTCAGAATGTCATCTAGGGACAAATTTGTTCAACTTAATTCAGTTTAATATTTTCAAAGTTTTGTAGTTGTGGCAATCCCTCTGTATGTAACTTCTTACAGAAATATTGTTTCCTAAAACAGACTATTGGCAAAGATGTTTTAGACTATAGTTATAGAGTAAGTGTGACTGACTCATACAACTATCCATGAAAATTATTAAAGTCTCATCAAAATAGATTTCTGAAATAATGACTTGAAAATGCAAAGCTGATATAGAAACCTTCTCCTATTTCAGCTCCCCAATTGTTCTGGAATTGAATAGGAAGTTAGAGATGATAGGTTGGGTAAGTTGGGAGGCTTGAGAAATTTTTCTTCCTCCAGAAAATGAGGAAGGTGGACTAAATTATTTGTAAGATCTTTTGGGGCTTTAAATTTGATGTTTCAGTGACCTAACTCTGTGACTGACAAATTAATGAAAAGAGAAAATCACATTTTCTATATATCTTGTCTATTATTTCAGTATTAAACTACCTAAAAAAACACTGTAAGTTAAATGAGATAGAGTAAGCAAAATGAAATAACAACCATATTAAGAGAAGAAACAATAATATTTATTGAATACCTACTAGGTATAGCACATTCTTCTAAATATAACACATGATTATATCATTTAAGCTTTACTACACATCCTTCATTGCGACTGAATGCTAATAATTCCCATATTACGGATTAACCCCAGTCACGAAAAGCCTATGTAAACTGTTCAATATCTCACACACAGAAATGGAAAAGTTGAATACAAACCCATTTCTGGGTAATTTAAGTTCCATTTCTTTTTCATTTTATTATTCTGACATTAATGTAGAAACAACTAATTTCAACTTTAAGGAAGGGAAGAAAATGATTTTTAAAAAACATACTAAAGACAACCTGCATGTAGGCACCCACTACTGACCCCTCAAGTGAGACCATGTGGAATATTAAAAACATTTAATTTAGGATATATTGTCAGAAAGTCACAACTTACCATTAGAACTATTGAGTTGAACACCTGACATATCCAAACAATAAGAATATAAGAGCATGTTTAATTTCTTACATTTTATTTTACAAACAAAAATAGATTTTTTTAAATAGGTTTTTAGACTTTTCTTCTAGACATTTGGTATCATGAAGAAACTGTTGCTGTTATCTTAAAATAATGTGACTGTATTGAACTATCCAAAAAAAAAATTGTGAAAGTAAAGCTTTCACCTTTAATTTTCTGATATTTATGGAACAAGACAACAAGGTTGTAATGAACCACCCTGACTGTATCATGTAACATAGAGAGGCATCGTTAGTTTATTATAACAAGGGTTGGGAAGTCATGCTTTTCCTGAACTGATAAGGTGAAGTCTAATTAGTCATATACCTGTTTTATTTTCCTCAGTAATGAGTATATGCCATGGAGTTTATTGCAATAAGGTAAATATTTTAGAAACCAAAAAAAAAATCAAATGCAAAATACAGTTGTTTTAAAATTTCTTCTCCAGGCAACACATTGATTTTCACACCACAGAGCATAATTAGAAGAGCCCTTAATTCTGTAGCTTTTCTAATTTTTGAGGTCTAAAACTCTCAACCTATATTGCCTTGTATGTGCCTATTTCTTTTCAGTCATGAATATTCATTAATGTAATATGAGCTGCTATGAATTTCTGCTAACACCCAGCAAATGCTGTGTATGCAATAGAACTTACTAAATATCCAATAATTGGATTTCTCATGAGTTGGTAGGTGGGAAATTAGGCAGTAGGTATTGCTAGGTTTTGTCTACATTCTTATAAGTGTCTAATATTCTGCCTCTACAAATAAAGAGATATATTATTAAATTCCTCTTCACCAGCTCTTTTCTTAGGATGAGTCGAATTCTTTCACCTCTTTCTGACAGGATCTAATTTCTATTCTTTTCAACAGTCCCGCTGACCTCTGTACACGCTCTCCTTGTGCTGCAGTTTCACTTGGCTGCTGGTCTCCCAATCTCCATACATTAAAGATGCATTTATACTTTTTTTTAACAGTGCTCTGAACATAATTACAAAAGCTTTGAATCCAGAATCAAAAAGGAGCAGTTTGATCACATAAAAGCTAATTTCTGAAAACCACCACACACAGAGATTCAAAGTCAAAGGGAGGACAAATTTAAAACTGTTCAGGTACAGTCAGGAAAAAAAATATTTTCTAAGCAGACCCAAAGAAAACTTTACCATGAGTTGCAATTCAAACTCTAAGCCTCATCTACCTATTGTTTTCTAAGCCCATTGAAGTCCTATTATTTGGTCTGCTAAGTTTTTTATTACAGGTAACTAATGTGCCATTTCTATTCAATAACTATCTCCTTTGGTTTCTTTTTGCAATTGAAGTATATGATCAAACATTTAATAGTGAAAAAATTTAAAAAGTAATATGAGACAATATTTGGGGCAATTTAAAACCAAACAAAACAAAAGGTATTTAGCATCAAAAGGGAAATAGAAAGTGCCTTTATTGTTATTCACAAGAATTTTTAATTTAATTTCTGTGATAATCTTGCCTTGGGGTACACATTCAACAATAACAGCAGGGCAGGTAACAGTATTCTGTGTTTGCTTCCTCATGTGCAGCTTGATTTCCTTTTGAACTCCAAATAGCGAACTTTTGTACTTTTATTACAGAGAAAATACACTTTTTGCTTGGAACTCTCTCACTCCTTCATCTGAGGACTCATTTCAGTCCTTCAGTGCTAGTTCTGCTATCACTTCTCATAGAAACCTCTCCCTCACCTTGTGCTAAGGTCAGAGGCACTGCTTCTGTGTCCAATGCTGTTCCATTACCAAAACAAGCCAAATAACATTAGCTTCAATTGTTTCCTTGTCTGTTTCCCTGCCGTATTTTATGACTCTCGAGTACATATACATCTCCAGTCCTACCCTCTTAACTCCAGTCTTGCACATAGTAGAAACCCAATACATAATGTTTGAGGGAAGGTTATATCCCGAAATCATACACTGAAAAAGATGACATTGGGAACCGGTTTGTTGTACATCTATTCCAATGCAATTGTAAAAATTAAAAAGAAGAAGAAGAATAAAGGATAGTATTCAGGAGCCACTTTGAAGAAATAAATGTCTAGATTCAAAAATTAAATAAAGAGTACTGTCACTGTTATTCTTAAGCTCAAGCACTGGAGGGATACCATAAAGGGATATCTAAATTACAGCTTGATAAGGCAAGCTTCTGCCTCCTTCAATTCCTTTATCTGTGTTTGAAGGTGAGTGCAACCCTGCTAAAGACCACCTGAACTAGCTGCAATGTCTTCCAGCTTTTCCTTTGAGCAACAAATGCATATCAAATGCACAAGTTTTAGCAATCGTGCTAAATACTGTAGTCATACACTGTGCATGCCTAGAGTTTTCATTTTCATGGGACAGATAGAATGTGGTACAAACAATTTTAGTAATAATTCAGGACAAAAGGTTGTAGAACATACAGAAAAGGTACAAAGAAAGAATCAATTTCAACAAGGTCAAAGAGAGAGATTAAGAAGTTACTCATAGAGGGAAAAATAGTTGAGTTCTGAAACAAAGTCACTAACACCAATATGGAAAACCAAATTCTTAAGAATGTGGCAGAGATGTGAGCATGTTTAAAACCACTTTATTGTATAGAGAAATTTCAGAGAGAATGTCTGATCGGATTCTGTTCTTCCAAAAGACCAGATGAGCACAGAATTAAAAGCAATGTTCTTCCTCATTCCCTCTTTTGTCTTACGTTGTAGTAAAGAACTTAGTGCCCATGTTTTTATAAATATAGATATAACATTGAATTGTGTGGTGTGTAGAATTTTTTAAGTAGCTCCCCCCAAAATATTTATATATAATCCACAAAACCTGTAGATATGACACAGTATCATTCCTGTGAGTATATAGTAATTATATGGTAATAAGTAGCAAAGTTAACCTTCAGACAAGATTATCTGGGAAGGATTGATTTGATATCAACTATTAAACTGCTGAACTTTCTCTGGCTGAAGGTAGAAAATGTCACAGAGATTTAAAGTGTGAGAAGTACTTTACACTTTGTTGCTGGTCTGAAGGAAAAGGGGTCATGTGAGAAAGAACGTGGCTTGCTAAGGAGTAGAGTGACTCTTCCAGCTGTTAGCCAGCAAGAAAACAAGGACATCAGTTCTACAACCACAATAAATTGGATTCATCCAAAAACCTGGACGTTTATGGAAGTGAAGTCTTTACTAGAGCATTCAGATAAGAGACCAGACTAGTTGAAACCTTGATATCAGCCCTGTGGAACCCTGAGCAAAAAGTCCAGCCAATCCTACCTAGATTCTAACCCATAGAATTGTTGGCTACTAAACAGGCATTGTATTTAATCAACTACGTGTTTAGTAATTTGTTATGAAGTAACAGAAAGCTAATACTACTTCTGGCTATCTTAATTTTTTCCAAGGAGAATTTGAGAACATATTAATTGTTCAAAAATGTTGTTGGTAAATTGTAAAACACCCACAAATTTAGTAATTTAAAAAATGAAATTTTAATTACATCTCCCAATTATGTAGATTGGATTATTTTCTTCTGTTCTATAGAACATCATTTGAAGTGACTCATTAAAATTTAATTGACAGTGGGACTGATCTTCAAGAACTATGACAGCTTACTTTCATGTCTGGCATTTAGTTGGGAGTGGCTGAAAGCTTCGGCCCAGCAGGGCCTTTCTGTCTTTCTATGTAGCTTCAGAGGCTGTCCAATTCTCTCTTCAACAGGATCATTGGATTTCTTACATGACAGCTGAGAGCTCTAAAACAAACTGTTTCAAGAGGAGAGAGTAGAATTTGACAGTACCTTGAGACATGTGCCTAGAAACTGGCACAGTGTCACTTTTAACATATTTTATTATTTAAAGAAGTCAGACATTCTGACCAGATTCTAGAGGAGAGAACACAGCCTTCATCTTTTCTTCTTTCTTTCTTTCTTTCTTTCTTTCTTTCTTTCTTTCTTTCTTTCTTTCTTTCTTTCTTTCTTTCTTTCTTTCTTTCTTCTTTCTTTCCTTCTTTCTTTCTTTTTTTTTTTTTTTTTTTGAGAAAGAGTCTCACTCTGTTGCCCAGGCTGCAGGGCAGTGGCATGATGTCAGCTCATTGCAACCTACCCTCCAGGTTCAAGCGATTATCCTGCCTCAGCCATCCCAAGTAGCTGGGATTACAGGCGCATGCCACCATGCCCGCATGCCCAGCTAATTTTTGTATTTTTTGTAGAGATGGGGTATAGCCACATTGGCCAGGCTGGTCTCAAACTCCTGACATCAGGTGATCCCCCTGCCTTGGCCTCCCAAAGTGCTGGAATTACAGGCATGAGCCACCATGCCCAGCCAGACTTCATCTCTTAATAAGATAAGTGCAGTGAATTTGTATCATCCTTAATATTCTATAGGTGACCTGAAGATGTCAAAGAGAAGGATTGGAAGGAACCTGGGTTCCTGATGACATAAAGCTTGCAAAATAGCCCTAAGTTTCTTACATCCAAATTAATTTTGTTACAGAAAAATAAGTGTTCAAACGTCTGCTTGATTTAAGAATATGTAGTTAGATTTATGGTACATGCAGCTGAAGCTACTTCTGAGAACTTGAGTTAGAATTTTTTAGGGATGGAAAGACCTAAATCATGGTGATTTACTTAGCACATGCAAACTGTATACCAGGGCTTCCCATAGCCTTCTCTCTTAGCATATTAGAGTAAACAAATACTGCAATTTGTCTTGGGATATTTACCCTGCAACTTCCTTCTGGTGGATATGAACATTTATATAATTTTGGAATTTATATGCTCTATCCATGTTAGATACCCTTAGTGGGAAGGCATCAAGAGTTTCTATATTATTCTAAAAAAATGTGTTTTCCTGGATAACAAAATAAATGAAAGGAAAAACAGAGATCTTAGAAGAAGAAAAAAAGTGGAAATTCTAAAAAATGTATATATTCAAATGGTAGAAAAGTTTGCATTGGCAACTTATACTTCCCATATTCCCTGATAATGTCGTGGCTATTTGTTATATATTTTAAGTTGTCATGATGATAGGCAGAAAAGCTGAAATTAATGCAGTAATAGGAAGGTTTCACTCATTTATTTTTTGCTTTGTTTAACTTATCACTGTTTTACTTAACCACTATGCATTTCAAAGCAACATTCTGTCACGTGTCTTTCGTACATTCATACCCTTACTAATTCACATTCTTATATATCCCCACTCTCATGCACATCCAGCCATGTTATCAAATTCCCCCATCGCATCTTCAGACTACTATAAAATATTTTGAATGCATGCACATGAACTCTCATTCTCTTACATGATATCATATTTCTGCTTTCTTGTCTTCAGTCCTTTTCAAACTTGGGCTGATAAAATCATGCTCTTGCCTAATGATACATTCATTTATATTCTCATCTGTTGCAAGCACACTTTTTGACTAGTTGAGTAAGTTTACTTAAGTTTCTCTATGCCCAATCAATCTGTCTTCTCTACACCAGATTAAAATGTCATGTCACGTGAGAAAGCAAGAACCAGAGGCAGATGATCTCTGATGACAGTAAGGAACTTATGCTTAACCCTCACCTGCATGAATCTCGTTTAATGATCAAAAATAATACAACTGTAAATATTTTTACATAGAAAAGCAAATGTGAACCCACAATGGTTAGATGACATAAGAGCAGCAGTTCATTAAAAAAAGAGAGCTCCATTTCAAATAGAAGTTATATGGAGACCTTTGAATTGCTTAATACTCCTTTTTGATGAAAAGATTTGTAACATGGGAACACATTAAAAAAACAGTAATTTCTTGGTGAATTGATACAAATAGTAACATCAGTGCAGATAACATCAAAAAGTATATGCCACTAAATAAGGGCACTGAAAACACATTGGTTATGCATGTGGTCATTTCTAAATATATTTATTACATTGCATGAGAAAACTTGAAATGACTTGCAATGTTATAATTTATGTATTAAATTTAAGAAAGTCTTTTTGACTGTATTTCTAAAAATGTGACATTATTCACAATGGGTTCTAAAGTAAAAGAAAAATCTTCTAATTTTTTTATCTACTATCCCTGTTACTTCTACAATAAATAATAACAACACATTTTAAGAAACTGTGGTAGAGAGAAAGCATTGAATTACTTTTCTATTTTCTCTATGGAACAAAGCACAAAATAATTTCTATATGAAAAGATTATCAAACAATATACAGCCAAAATATATGGAAAAGTATCATAGAGGTATAGCAGGAAGTTAATCAATGACAGTATTTTGTGCTTACAAAGTTTACAGTATTTATAACTTCTTTTTTTTTTTTTTTTGAGACAGAGTCTGGCTCTGTCACCCAGGTTGGAGTTCAGTGGTACAATCTCGGCTCACTGCAACCTCCAGCTTCCGGGTTCAAGCGATTCTCCTGCCTCAGCTTCCCAAATAGCTGAGATTACAGGCACCCATCACCATGCTCAGCTAATTTTTTATATCTTTAGTAGTGATGAGGTTTCACCATGTTGGTCAGGCTGACCTTGAACTCCTGACCTCAGGTGATCCACCCACTTCAGCCTCCCAGAGTGCTGGGATTACAGGCATGAGCCACAGTGCCAAGCCCAATTTCTTAAACATATATTTGGCATGATTTATTTTCTCATTCTAAGTAAAGGTTAATTTATACTAATATTTTATTCATAATTTTGTATTCTCTTTTCTAATGACGCGTCTCTGAAATGGGACTAACTGGTACCATCAAAGCTGAATCTACCTCAGAGAGAGGCTGGTATCAGTCACAATTATTGGGAAAATATCTCTGAAGAAAGATGATTTCACATCAGGCCTTGAAAGAGGTAAATAAAAGGAAGAGGTGAATAACGTTTTCTGAAAGTGGATGGCGTGTGCCAACCTCTGAAGGTTAATACTCTCAGTTGAGGAGCATGAGAAAGGAATTCAGACAAATGGGAATTGCATGCTTTGGTATTATGTGAAGGAGAGGAAAGGAGATAATATTAATGACAAAGTTGAGTTATTAAACATTAAGAAATTTTTAAATTTTTCTTCCAGTATTTCTTCAAGTTTTATCATTCATACAAATCACAAAACTGAGTGATCATCAGAGAAACTAAACACTGCCTATCCTCACTTTTAGACACTTGGAAAGAAATTGCAGCATTTTTTCTTAATGTCGGCAGATGTCCAATAGTGTCACCATAATTATTGCCCCCTGTACATATATGAAAACAACACAAGGGCTGTTTGCTATTGAACCAAATTTAGTTCCACATCATTAGCTTGTTAAGTCACTTGGCCCACTGTAAACTCTTTATTTCTATTAAAAATATCCTACCCATTTTGGGTCATCCAAATTGGTTAAGAATTATCCATTAGCCATCCTGCCACTAGACTATAAGTATATTGTATTGATTTTTAAATAAGAAAATAAAAAAAATCAACAGGTTAATAGAAGCCCCAAACGTTAATATTTCAATACATCAGGAAATTTTCCAAGGAAGGCTGACAAAAATAATTTAGTTCTCTCAAAAAAAATCTTATTCAAGGACACTCAAGCTATTCAGTTACACAAATTCACTTCATTCTCAATTGTCTCAGTGCCCCCAACCCCCAAATTGATCATGACACCTATAGGAAAATCCAAAATAGTATTGTCAGAAAGATTGCATATACTTATAATATCTTTCATAATAGCTTTCACATCATGCCCCATTAAAGTTTCTTTTTACACTAGTCTGGCATGACAGTGTAATTTCTTGTTAAATGATATATTAGCAAGGATGAGTAATAATTCAACAGGATGATAATATAACACAAGTTTAAATTGCTAATTCAATGAAGCCTTCATTTCACTGTACATTGCTCAAATCATTGTGATTTTTGCAATAAAACTCTAGAACCTTTTAAAAATAAAAATAAAACATGGAAATAGTTCCTTCCTGTTTCCTACTCTTGGCAAAACATAGGACTTGAGAATAAAATCAGTCCTCTGGCTTTGCTATTATCATCATTTATCAAAGGAGTTGTTCAGAAGTATTCTGAAAGACTTCTGAGAAAACTTACCTGCAGGTACAAACAGTGTTGCTTCCTCTCTCATTCTTCTGGTTCCTCTAATGTGAGAGTCAATAAATTACCACATCAGCTCTCATATTGTGAAGTCCCTCTTAGACTAGGCCTTGCTTCCTTATCCCAGATTTTATTATAGTACTTCAGGTGGTATGTCTAGCTGCTAGCATTTCTCTTCACATTCAATTTTCAGTATATCAGATCCTTCTTATATAGTCCCACCATACTAACCATCACACACCCGCATGTGCGTTGGCACACACACATACACTTACACACACACTCCTTAACCCTATCACTTACCTACCTACAAAGGATCTCTGTTGTTTATAGTCATCATCTGACTTCCATTACCTAATATCACTACAAAATATCATTATGGGTAGATAGGTAGACACATATACATAAACATATATAGTTCTTTACACATATATACACACATGTATGTAGCGATAGATACACACACATATATGTGCATGTGTATATATAAACACATACGATCTATAGTGTTAAAGGAATTCCCAATACAATAAGTGTTACTACTTTCTAGTGCATGCTATGTGCCAGCAATATAGAATAATGTTTAAATTATGCATGTTGAAGTTAAGAGTTTCTGGGTTTATCATGCTCTGTCTCTAAGTAGCTTTATAACATTTAAGAAATATATTTGTTTCACTCAGTGTTCTCAGGTGAAACTCAAGATAGCAAGAGTTTCCTATTTCATAGCAGTAGATTCTCAGGTGTTAGATAAGATGATACTTGTAATATGCTCATCACTGTGACTAGCATATACAACATAATAAATGCTGGTCAATGAAGAACTATGATGTCTATTACATTTGGAAGAATTAGTTAAAGTGAATTTAGTAGGTCAAATTGAGTTCACTTTTTAATGCTGTTGATGTGCAACGAAAAATTGCCATTTACAGAGGTTGTTCCAATTTACATCCTTGTCATGTATTACCATGTATAAATGAAAGTGTTCTTTCCCTTAAAGTTTTGTCCTACTGAGTATTATAATTTTAAATATTTGTCACTGAAAATGGCATATTTTAAACTGGTATTACTTTGATCACTTTTGAAGTTCTCTAATAATGTTGACTATGTTTTCTCATGTTTAAGCTCTATTGATATTTGCCCAGTGGAATGTCTAACATAAAATTTCTTCCATTTTATATTGGCAAATGTAGGTTTATTTAATGATTTAAGATTTAAAAGGATTAGTGCCTGTGAAAATATTACCCATTGTCTACTATCTGGCATTTTTTTCCAATTTGTAGTTTTGTATCTGACTTTATGGTGTATTATTTTTGCCAAAAAGATCATTTTATTATGTTAATATATAGATATAGAATGTACCTATATATTCTTATTAGCTTCTAGAATATAGAAAGTAGAAACTAGAATATGCTCTAGTTTCACAACATGCTGAAAGATGTAAGGATTGTGAGATATTGAAGATTAACCGATTCAATGATTTCTGCCTATAATAAATTTCTCATTTTAAAATTAGAGCCATCTGTATGATTTTGGTAAAAGTGTCCAGCTTTATAATCTTCCCTTAATGAGGTAGTTGGTCCCTTGTTCTTTCATTTTTAATTGAATACATTTCTTTCCCACAATGATTTAAAGTGCATATTCTACATTCTGTGTAGATCAGTATTTATTGTTAGACTCTCTACTATTAATCTACTTTAGCTGTGTTTAATACCATTAACTTTTTGATATTTACTAAAATTAGACTTCTCCCATTACTCATATTTTATAGGATTTTATATTCTTTTTTTTTTTTTTTTTTTTAAAAAAAGA
>PVKP010036372.1:0-22521 GCA_004027715.1 Plecturocebus donacophilus | reverse complement strand
GAGAGGTGTTCTGGTTTCGGGTGTTTCCATCCTTTTTGCGCTGATTTCTTCCCATCTTTGTGTATTTATCCTCCTGTCGTCTCTGTAGTTGCTGACTTTCAGACTGGGCCTCTGAGTGGACGTCTAGTTTGTTGATGATGAAGTTATTTCTGTTTCTTAGTTTTCCTTCTAACAGTCTGGTCTCTCTGCTGTAGGACTGCTGAGGTCCACTCCAGGCCCTGCTTCCTGGGGATCACCTACAGCAGCCTCTGCACTTTCACTGGGAGTTGCAATCCTGAGCTGCTCCTATGCGGCCATCTTGGATCCTCCTCCACATTGCTGAGAATTCTTAAACCGTCAGTGTAATATGCCTCATTCATATATGTTAAGCCATCCATCATTACGCACTACAAATGGTTAAAAAAGTATCAAAAAGTGTCACCTTTTACATGTCAATCCAAGCAACATCATCTCCTTCGATATAGTCATTCACCTTGGAAGACTTGGCACTTGTTCTAACAATGCTGCAAATTTCTTGAAAAGTTTTTGAAGCTTCTTTTAATTAGATTTTCACTCACATCACTTAAGAGATGCCTAATAAACCAATATGGCTATTTTAATATTCTCTCTCTCTATACCACTACTGCTCAGAATGGCATCATTCATTATTAGTTAGGATTTTTAGCTGTAAGTAACAGAAACTGACACTTACTGATACAAGTAGACAAGGAATTTACTGACTAAAAACCGTAAATTGCTTTCTAAACAAGCAGATTCTAAGGGCATCTGAAGTCAGAAGGACTACCCAAATAATTCCCTTGATGCAACATTATGAAAACACAACTAAATGTGGATTGCCACAGCACCTGCTTTTGAAAATATCAGCAGCAGACCCTGGCTGCAGACACTGCCCTTTCACTGTAGGTGGAAATAATTCTCCCTCCTTCCTTTTTCCTTGATCTGCCTGCTCCAAATTGAAAATACTAGTTAGGTTCATCCAATTGGCTTAAATTGAACTATGGAGCCATTACTTTCAGGAAAACTGGAAAAAGATTTCCTGGTAACTTCCCTTCCCATGTAGTAGAGGGGGAGTAGGGCTCACAAATATTTATGTTTCTCATCGGTAGTGTAGAATTGTTTCTGGTGGCTTCCTGGCCACTGTCTCTATTTCTCAGCTTACTGTGTATTGAGATATGGCCATGTGACTAATTCTTATGAGTAAAATGGCAATGGAAATTATGTGTGTCAGTGATGTAGTTAAGGATGGGTGTGCCTTCTTCACTTTCTCTTTTTCCTTCTGTAGGACCTTGTATTGAATGTTATAAAACATTCCACTATAAAGACAAATGCACACATATGTCTACTGTGGCACTGTTCACAATAGCAAAGACTTGGAACCAACCCAAATGCCCATCAAAGATAGACTGGATAAATAAAATGTAGCACATATACACCATGGAATACTATGCAGCCATAAAAAAGGATGAGTTCACGTCCTTTGCAGGGACGTGGATCAGCAGGGACATTATTCTCAGCAAACTGACACAAGAACAGAAAACCAAACACTGCATGTTCTCACGCATAACTGGGTGTTGAACAATGAGAACACATGGACACAGGGAGGGGAATATCATACATTGGGGTCTATTGAGGTGTGTAGGGGTTAGGGGAACAGCAGAGGGTAGGGAGATTGGGGAGGGCTAACATTAGGAGAAATACTTAATGTAGATGGTGGGTGGGATGGATGCAGGAAACCACCATGGCATGTGTATACCTATGTAACAAACGTGCACATTCTGCACATGTACTCCAGAACTTAAAGTTTAATACTAAAAAAAATTCAAAAAGAAAACACACGAAAAACGTTTTTCACTGCTTTACTCTCAGTTACTAATTATTGTAGTGACTTGTGATAGAGTGATCTCTAGGGATTGTTGAAGGTGTGAACCAATATGTTCCTATAGTAGGAAGAGAATCAATTGATTTGCACTTAAGGATGGGGATCTGGAAAAAGGAAGGTGACATATCTTAGAAAACTAGGCAAAAGTTTCTAATCTTTTCCTTATGTGCAGTACAGGATGTGTGGCTCAGGAATCGTGGTATACTCCCTTGGTTGTGTTCTATGCTGTCTTTAATCCCAGTTTTTACATGTAATTCTATCTGGACTTAATTCATAGAATTACCTTAAATCTTTTTAATATATATGTATTAAAAATAACCCAACCTCATATTTTCATACTTTAGCGTCAAGAGAAAATTACTTGAGACACACCTCACAGTCATGCAATATATCAGTATGTCAGGACCATGAAGGTAGCACTTTCTTACCAAGCATGGGCTTGAATAGAAATCTACTGAGGAAAAAGTGGGTGGTTCTTTTAGTTCATTAGAAAGAAACTTCATACCCGTGTGCATAAATTTAGCCTATAAAAAAACTACACTCTCTAACACATACTTACTCTTCTCCATCACCCAAACCAAGCCTTCCTCCACAAAATCTTTTAAACTCTTTTTTTGTTAACATAATTTTCTCTTGTAAGTCTCTCACTGTTTTCATTTTGGCTATATAGCTCCTGCTTATAAATGTGACATGAAGGAGCCTTGTCAAGCCCCCAGGAGGCTCCAGGCCAAGCATTTTCCTGAAAGAGGAAGCTTATCTATATAGAATGTTCCAGGCTGCAAAAGATTCTCCTGCTGAGAAATCCGAATGCCACTGGTCTCACATAATGTTTCTTGTTGGCAGGGCAAATTAGGTTTTTCTCTGAGGTAATGCTAGTTAAGCCCATCAGCTGCATTTTATGCAGCCTCAGGAGAATGCAGAGAACCTGCTCTGAGGGCACTTTCTCTTGGTGACATCTTCCAGGTGAGCAGCTGTGCTGGGACAAGGAAAACTGCTCTGAGGGTTGGGTGTGAGACTTGAGGTATTTGTGCCCTGGTAAAAAATCTTTTCCAGAATGAGTCAGATTCTTCTGATAGACAGTGATGGGATTATGCTGATCAGCAAAAGCCAACGGTATATGTCTTACATTGTATCTTACAGATAGGGGCTAAATGGTCTCCTACATCAAGTATGGGATAAGGAAATCTAGCTTTTGGTTCCACTGGTCTTCATACCTTCCTCAACTGCCAAGACATTTTAAAATAACAATTATATTTGGGCAAATCTTCTCAATAAAGCAACCCTGAAACTTTGCAGAGCTGTTACACTGTCTTTAACACTTCCCCAGGCATTTGTGGAGAACTGGGAACATTTTTCCTATCCAAAGAGGTGGTTTAAATCCTCCAGAACACAGTCACTGCCCACAATGGTAAATTTGTTAATTGACAAACCTGGGATATATCATGGGGGTTAGGGGCAAGATTTAAGAGATCCTTCAGGTCATAGACTTTTCTTCCAGAAAAGTCATCTCTTGAGAAATGAAATGAAAAAAAAAAAAAAAAAAGTGCCAGTGGCATGTATCCTGGTAGAACTTTCAAAATCTACTGTTTTGACACTTTCACATTCTTTTCTTGCTATTGCAAGCATCTCTCTTCCTTGCCAGAGATGTTACCTGCTCCAGCAAAGTCTGGATAAGCTAGGGTGGCAGACAGTTAGTAAGAGACGTGAATAATGGGAAAGGAAGCTAGGAGCAGGAACTGCTTTGCCTGGGAATGCTCACACAGATGCATTTGTCTGGTGGAACAGTTGGAGCTAGAGGTTCTAACATGGCCTCACCCACATCTGGGGTCTTGGCAAAGATGGCTAGACAGCAGGGACGTGTCTCTCCACATGCTTTCTCATCATTCAGGCATCAAGTCCAAGCTTCTTTACATGACAATTATATTCTAAGAAGGTGGGAATGGAGACTACAGGTGGTTAAGGCTGAGGCTCTAGAATTTCCAAATGTCATTTCTTCTGCTTCCCATTCATCAGAGCAAGTCACCAGGACAGCTGAGAGTCAAAGGAGAAGTAGATGTATTGCATGCTAGGGAGACTAGAACATCACGTTGCAAAAGGCTATGGACACAGAGATTCATCATATATCGAGGGCCCGATTACAACAGGAGCCATACCAGGAACGTTTCCCTTCACTTGGCTTATTCATATTTGTTGCATGGGTGTCAGTTTGTTTGTCACTTCCTTCTGGGATCCCGTGATCTCCTGGGCCTATTCTCCTTTTTTATTTTTGAGAAGTCTTGCTCTGTCACCCAGGCTGGAGTGCAGTGCAATCTCAGCTCACCACAACCTCCACCTACCAGGTTCAAATGATTCTCCTGCCTCAGCCTCCAGAGTAACTGGGATTACAGGAATGTGCCACCATGCCTGGCTAATTTTTGTATTTTCAATAGAGACAGGGTTTCACCATGTTGGCCAGGCTGGTCTTGAACTCCTCACCTCAGGTGATCCACTCACCTGGGTCTCCCAAAGTGTTGGGATTACAGGCGTGAGCCAATGCGCCTGGCTGTATTTCTCTTATAGGCCTTATCAGAGTCTCTGAAGACATCTGTTTCCATGTGTGTCTTCTCCAGATTGTGAGTCCACCATTTTATCTCTAGGGTATAGTGCAGTGCCTGGGACCTGGGAGGATTACACTAAATATTGGTTAAATGGATGAAGCTCGAATAGCTGAGAATCTTATCCAAGATTACACAGAAAATAAACTCAGGTGAACTGCCTGGTGATCTTACCTCAGGAAAGGAAGACATTATTTCAACTTTTTAAATAATAATGATTAATACAATGGAATAATCCTCTTATTTTGGCATACAACAATCAGGATGTAATTTTAGTAGTGGTCCTTCTCATTGTCAGGTTTGTTCTGGGCAAAAGCCTGCCACTGGAGGGCTAGAGTTGAGTCCTGCTACTCAAAGCATGGTCCTGGGTCCAGGATCATCAGCGTCACCTGGGAGCTGGGTAGTGGTGCAAAATCTCAGACCCTGCCCAAATCTACTGAATGAAGATCTGCGTTTTAACAAGATCCCAGGCAATTCCTGTGCTCCTTAAAGGCCTAGAAGCACCCAGTTAAAGTATATTTCTGAGTGCACTTTTTACAATGCCAACTCTAGCGACTTTTAAGAGTCAGCCTTAAAAGTAGCTTCATTCTCTTTTCTAGGTGTGATGATATTTCTCAATGAATTGTCACCAGATTTCCAAGGTGACTTGAGTTTGGTCTTTTTTGATTTTGCTGGGTATAAATAAAAGCAAAACAACACTGGGCTTTTTGCTGAAGTTTCTTAGTGGAGCATTATGGTGTATTTGTTACTGAAATATTGTCATAATGTTTAAGTATTTGAGGCTTATACTGTATTTTAAATATTCAGATAGTAACAAAAGAATAATGTGTGTGCAGTGTAGGTGAAACCTTGTATTTTCTGAAATTTGTGTTGATAATTTCTAGCCTTTAAATTTATATGGAAATGTTTTCCATTTTTTTTTTAAATTTTACACATTAAAAAATGAGGCAGGAGAGTGTGCTATTTATAATAACCTGAGAAGAAAAACACAAAACCATAAGTATGTGAAAGTGTGGAAAGAGATACAAAGATTACCAAATTTAATCATTACTTCAAGTATTCAAAAGTAATAATTTTCCATGTAACAAACATAATTCAAACCAAGAGTTTCAGGTGACAATCTATTAAGTTAAGTATACTTGTTATGATTATATTAATTACTATTATTATTCAAATAAAAAGAGCAATTTCCCTGTGAAGTCAGAGGTGTGTTAGAATTTCCATAATAAAAGGGTTGATTTTCAGTGGGATGTGTGTATGCACACATGTGCATGCATGCATGTCTGGGTTTGTAGGCTGGGTCTTCTTTGGACTGAACCTTTGAGAATAAACTCTTCAGGAACGCCATCAGATTAAGATTTGGGTTTTCCAAGGGTCCTGTCTCTCACTGGGGAATTCCCAGGGCTGGGTACAGTCCCTTACCTACTCAAGGACTTTGCTAATTCAAGAAAGAATATTGAAAGTGTTATCAAAGCCTACACAAACCCCCTATTTGCATATCTTTCTCAGTGGTATCCTGTCAACTTGTGGGAGTTGCCCACATGTTTAGCAGCTCAGTTACTCAGCTCGTTAAGGGTTAAATGACTGACTTAGAGAGCTGGTATCTACTTGGGAAATGGCCAAAGTTGGAATTTAGAGTCAGGCTCAGTGGCTGTATATCTGTTCCCTATCTATTACTGGTCAAACCACCCTTGAAATGCAGGCAATCTAGACCAGTGATTTTCAAACTTGAGCCTGGATGAGTCACATGGAGAGCTTGCTAAATCACAGATTGCTGGGGCTCCTCATTCGGTCTGAATCAGTAGGTCTGGAAATGGGCTTGAATGCACTTCTAAGAACCAGATAATGCTGATGCTGCCATGCCACACTTGAGAATACCTTGTCTAGAATTTGGATTATTGACAACTCTCACAAAGTTATGCAAGACTATTCTGAGAAAGAAAACTACAGACCAATATCGTTGATGAACATAGATACAAAAACCCTCAACAAAATACTAGTGAACTGAATCCAACAGAATATTAAAAAGATAATCCACCATGATCAAGTGGGTTTCATAGCAGGGATGCAGGGATGGTTTAACATATGCAAGTTAATACATGTGATACACCACACAAACAAAATTAAAAACAAAAAATCACATGATCATCTCAGACATAGAAAAAACATTTGACAAAATCTAGGATTACTTTATGATTAAAACCCTCAGCAAAATCGGCATAGAAGGGACATACCTTAAGGTAATAAAAGCCATCTATGACAAACCCACAGCCAACATAAGTGGGGAAATGTTGAAAGCATTCTACCTGAGAACTGGAACTTGCAAGGATGCCCACTTGTACCATTTCTATTCAACATAGTACTGAAAGTCCTAGCCTAAGCAATCAGACAAGAGAAAGAAATAAAGGGCATCCTATTTGGTAAAGAGAAAGTTAAACTGTTGTTGTTCACCAATGATATGAACATATACCTAGAAAATTCTAAAGACTAGTCGAAAAAGCTCCTACATCTGATAAATAAATTTAGTAAAGTTTCAGGAAACAAAATCAGTGTACATAAATCAGTAGCTCTGTTATATACGAACAATAGCCAAGCTGAGAATGAAATAAAAAACTCAACCCCTTTTACAATAGCTTCAAAAAAATAAAAATAAAATAAAATACTTAGGAATACACCTAACCAAGAAAGTGAAAGATTTCTACAAGGAAAACTATAAAACACTGCTGAAAGAAATCATAGGCAACACAAACAAATGGAAACACATCCCATGCTCATGGATAGATAGAATCAATATTGAGAAAATGACCCTGCTTCCAAAAGCAACCTAAAAATTCATGCAATTCTCATTAAAATACCATCATCATTCTCCACAGAACTAGAAAAAATAATCCTAAAGTCATATGAAACCAAACAAGAGCCTGCATAGCTAAAGCAAGACTAAGCAAAAAGAACAAATCTAGAGGCATCACATTACCCAACTTCAAACTATACCACAAGGTGATAGTCACTAAAACAGCATGGCACTGGTATAAAAATAGGCACATGGACCAATGGAACAGAATAGAGAACCCAGAAATGAAGCCAAATACTTACAGACAACCAATCTTTGACAAAGCAAACAAAAACATGAAAGTGGGGAGAGGACACCCTATTCAATGAATGGTGCTGGGATAATTGGTGAACCACATGTACAAGAATGAAACTGGATACTCGTCTCTCACCTTATGCAAAAATCAACTCAATATGGATTAAGCACTTAAATCTAATACCTGAAACCATAAGAATTCTAGAAAATAACATTGGAAAAAACTCTTGTAGACAATGGCTTAGGCAAAGCATTCACGACCAAAAACCCAAAAACAAGTGCAACAAAAACAAAGATAAATAGATGGGATTTAATTAAATTAAAAAGCTTCTGCATAGCAAAATAAATAATCAGAAGAGTAAACAGACAACCTACAGAGTGGGAGAAAGTTTTCACAAACTATGCATCCAATGCAGGACTACTATGCAGAGTCTACAAGGAACTCCAGCAAGTCAGGAAGAGAAAAACAAATAATTCCTTCAAAAAGTGGGCTAAGGACATGAATAGACAATGCTTAAAAGAAGATATACAAATAGCCAAACATATGAAAAAATGCTCAACATCATTAATTATTAGGGAAATGCAAATCAAAACCACAATGCGATACCAGCTTGCTTCTGCAAGAATGGCCATAATTTTAAAAAATCAAAAAAAAAAAATGTTGGCACGATGAAAAAGGAATACTTTTACACTGCAGGTGGGAATGTAAACTAGTACAACCACTATGGCAAACAGTGTGGAGATTCCTTAAAGAGCTAAAAGTAGAACTACCATTTGATCCAGCAATCCCACTGCTGTATATCTACCTAGAGAAAAGTAAGTTATAATATAAAAAAGACACTTGCAAATGCATATTTATAGCAGCATAATTCAAAATTGCAAAAATATGGAATCAGCCCAAATGCCCATCAATCGATGAGTGGACAAAGAAAATGTGATATATATATATACACACACACACACACCATAGAATACTACTGTGATATATATATGTATATATATATATATCACGTGATATATATAATGTGATATATATTACAATATATATAATGTAATACATACATACATATGTATACCATAGAATACTACGCAGCCATAAAAAGAAATGAAATAATTGCATTGGCAGCAACCTGGTTGGAGTTGGAGACCATTATCCTAAGTGAAGTAACTCAGGAATGGAAAACCAAACATTGTATGTTCTCACTCATAAGTGAAAGCTGAGCTATGAGGATGCAAAAGCATAAGAATAATACAATGGACTTTTGGGTCTCAGGAGGAAGAATGGGAAGGGGGTGAGGAATGAAAGACTACAGTGTACACTGCTTGGGTGATGAGTGCAACAGAATCTCAGAAATCACCATAAAAAATGTAACCATGTGACCAAACACCATCTGTTCTCTAAGAATATTAAAATAAAAAAGAGGCTATTCTGAGATTGTCACTAGGACACTCTGAATGTCTGACTTGTTTTTAATAGGCAAGATTATGTAATGGTTAAGAGGATAATCCTTTGAATCAAGTTATTCAACTCTTAGTCCCACTATTGCCAGGCTAGGTGGTCATGGCAAGGTGCCTAACTTACTTTGTCTCAGTGCCCTTATCTATCAAATAAAAACAATAATATCAAACTCAAAGAGATTTTGTGCAGATAAAGTGAGATTAATACATTGAAAGGCACAATGCTTTGCACAACTGTTCAAAAAATCTTAGATATTATTAATTACTCTTACCTATTCCTACATGAGCGAATTGTTCCTGAAAGCTCACTGAGGGCCTGTCAGGTCAGAAATGTACCTACTCTCCTAAGAGGCATTGTCATGTGTAAACTCAGTGCTCAGCCTTATAGCATAATTCAATTTAACTCATTTTAATTGAACAAATATTTATAGAGTCTTTGTTCTGTGCTGGAGATCATGCTAAGTACTAGAAATCTAAACATTTTTGGCTTTTATCATATTATCTATTGCTGCATAATTAGTTACCCCCAAACTCAGTGGCTTAAATATGCATTTATCTTCTCAGTTTCTATGGATCAGTAGGTCAGAAATTCAGGATCTGCATTGCTGTTGGTACTTCTGGCTCAGGATCTCATAAGTTTTCAGTCAGAATTTCTGCAGTCATCTGTAAGCTCAATTGAGGCTAGAAGATCCACTTCTAAGGTGGTTTACTGATACTCCTGACAAGTTAGTGCTGTTTATTGGCCAGAAACCTCATTTCTGCCCAACATGGTCTCTGAACAGGGGTGCTTAACTGTCCTCATCATATGGCAACTGACTTCTCCCAGAGCCAATGATCCAACAGGGAGCAGGAAGGGAACCTCAATGCCTTTTATGAAGTAGGATCAGAAATCACAATCTGGGCCAGGCAAAGTGGCTCACACCTGTAATCCCAGCACTTTGGGAGGCCAAGGCAGGCAGATCACCTGAGGTCAGGAATTCAAGACCAGCCTGGCCAATATGGTGAAACTGTGTCTCTACTAAAAATACAAAATATAAGCCAGGCATGGTGACGCGTGCCTGTAGTCCCAGCCACTCTGGAGGCTGAGGCAGGAGAATCGCTTGAGCCTGGGAGATGGAGATAGCAGTGAGCTGAGATCGCTTCATTGCACTCCAGCCTGGGTGGTAGAGTCAGTGAGACTCTGGATCAAAAAAAAAAAATTACACTATCATTTTGACAACATTTCATTAGTTATATGTATCAGCACTGTTATTGTATATCTGGTAGAGTGGGGGAAGGAGAGACCTATATTAAAGGTTTTCATATCACGAGGTGAGAGTCACTGGAGACATCTTGGAGGCTGGCTACTATATCATTGAACCAGAAGTTTAGGATGAGTGATATGTCTATTAGTAAATAGCTGTGCTCAAAGACGGTAATGGATGAAACCATGAAATGGTGATACAGATCCAACAGTGCGTGGGGAGGGTGATTCTACTCAGTATGTAGATGCTTATGTAAGAGGAAGCATCTGATTTGGGCCTTTAAGAAAACATCAAGGATAGATATGGCTGGAATAGGAGCAGCATGAGGTGAGGAAAAACAGAGTACTCATGGAAGACAGTAAAAATTGAGCTCCAGACTACATCTGTGCACCTGGTCTTCACATGATGGTCCTGTACAAAATATGTAACCTCCCCTGCGATCCACATGCATTGAACAGAGTACTTCATCTGAATACCTTATACTTCAGCAGTCATACGTAAAAAAGACATCAAGATTGGAAATGGGACTTCCTATCAGACAGTGTGAAACTTTCTGTCCTCTAAACCTTTATAGCTTTTATGGTTCATACACCCATAAATAGGATGATCATTTACCCAGGTTTGACTAGGGCACTCCTACTTTATGCCTGTTGTCCTTGTATGTTTAATAGTGCCTCCTTTTATTCTCAAAAATGTCCTGGCACATTAAATTGTACGGTAACTTGAACTACTAAAGTGGGTGAAATAAGTTTTCTTATTATAGATCCATGGCTACAAGCATCCTGAAGATAGACTTTGAATTAACTTTCATGTATTTTCTAATACCCAGATGAAGACATGGAATTATATAGTACATAGTGGATATTGCCCTTAAGTCTGAATATATATGGTGTTAAAACACATTCCAGAAGTCAGTTGATATTATAAACATCCATGGAGGGGAGGGAACAGAAAAAGAGTAGGAGGCCAGTGGTGAATGAGTTGCTTCATTGAGCATTTAAGGGGTTAAAGTAGTTCCTCAAGCTCTGGGTGTGAACTACACAGTGTCTTAATAATACCTCTAATACCTGTGCATTTATATGAGCAGAACAAGTGAAAACCTGCCTTGCAGAAATTAGATTAAACAGTTGAAGGAGACAGTCATTTTAATAAGGAGCTTCTATATAAAAACCCTTGATACTTCATTATCTATTTATTCCTCTCAGTCGCTCAATTTTATTTTATCCTTCATAATTAAAAAGGAGACAAAACCAAGTCTTCAAAAAAAAAAAAAAACCAATGCCACTGTGTTTTGTGTAAACAGTATTGGTTGGATGTAGTTTGTTTGTCTACTTTTATGTTCAATTGCTGTTTTTTTTTTCTTCCTCACCCCATTGTTATGCTTTCTTCCCATGAGGTCTTTTACAGCATCACAGGGGGTAGAAATATCTTGTGATACAGATGCTTTTAGTAGAATTATTAGTAGAATTCTAATTACACCATTGCAACATTTCAAAGATGATACAGGCAATCTTAACATTTCTTTCTTTTTTATCTAGATAGCATTTATCACCTTCTGTACTCCCTCGGTACACCATCTTTATTGGTATCAGAAAGTATTAGCTACTCTGTCATTCTCTCATTCTCTCATAAATCCCCCAAACCAAGTTTTCATTTTGGGGCTCTGCTGTAAACTTCATTCAGTGCAAAATTTCTTGGAAAGTTGTAATAAATGTAGTGCAAGCGTGTTGATGTTAAGACTACACCTATCTTTCCTCTCTCTCCCAAAAGAAGATTGCATTTGTATACATGCACACACATTTTTGTTACACACATTAACTCATTAATGGAACATAGAAAATTTCTGATGGTAAACCTCAAACAATCAAGGCCACTTGTTTGAACACTGGTTTCTGACATGTGTTTTTCCTACAAGTAAACTAAAGTGCAAGACAATTAAATAGCTTTATTTATACAATTTCTCTTAGTATAAAATTATGAAAGTTAAGGCACTTGTGACAGTTTATGGCACTAAGATCATTGTGTAAATGTGAAACTTGCCAAAAGTTAAATATGCAGCTAGATCGAGTGTCAGTCTATGGCTTTAAACTGTCCTTAAGGGTATGTCCTTAAGGGTCTATATAGTCTGTTTAGTTCCATCTCCAAGTTTCAGGGTATGGCCCATGCCTAATTTGTTTCTGTTTAGTGTCATGGTGTTCTATAAATGTTGTTGAGCCAGTTCACTGTGTACTCTTTTAGAAATGAGACACAGATTGTACATCCTGGATGTAAAAAAGAAAAATTTTGATATTTAATCCTTAAATATATTTGACATATGAAAAGAGAAGAAAATAGAAATAATTTTGTTGATGGATGAAACTATGAGTCTTAACTTTTCATTGAAGTCTTCTTATTTGTAATTGGCATGTACCGTCACCCATTTCCTTTAACTTCTTTCTCTGGGGCTATAGGAAATTAGGAGTGAATAGATGTGAAAAACATTAATGGTAGGATGACAGGTGCTGGCATTGTAAAGGACAGATAAACAGCATTCTCCTGAGTAGATTCTTCATAGTGGAATTCCTGTGTCATATGGTTAGTTTATGTTTAACCTTGTAATAAGTTGCCAAATTGTTTTCCAAAGTGGCTGCCCCATTTTACATTTTCTCCATCAATATCTGAGGTTTCCAGTTTATCCACATCCTCACCAGTACCTGGCACTGTTTCTTTTTGATTATACTTTTGTAGTTGATGAGTAGTGGGAGTGTAAATAATTCATTATGCTTTTAATGAGCATTTGCATAATAACTAATTACATTGTGCATGTTTTTATGTGCATATTGGCCTTTTGTATATTTTCTTGGAGGAAACCTGTATTCAAATATTTTGCCCACTTTTAAAATCTGTTTTGTCTTCTTGTTGAGTTGTAAGAGTTCTTTACATATTCTGAATACAAGAATTTTATCAGCGATATAATTTGCAAATACTTTCTTTCATTCAGTGGCTTGCCCTTTAATTTTCCTAAGGGTGTCCCTTGAAGCATAACGGTTCTAATTTTTAATGCATGATCCTTGAAAAGAACTGTGTTATTGGATATACAGTATTGCTCTCCTTTATTATTTCTGCAGCTAATGTGAATCAGAAACTACTCTATTGCTTTGTGCACCATCATTTAAAATACTTGAGGATGTATATCAAGTAATTTTTTTCCTTATTAAAGATCTAGTTTGAGCCAAGCTTTATATATTTACTCTAACTTACACAGCTACTCTGCAAACAATTTCTTGTGATGCTCACTTTATAGATTACAAAGCAGAGGCTCAGGAGGTCTAGCAACTTGTCCGAAACTAAAGAGAAAAGTACAAGAAGTGAGTTGAATCCAGTTTTAAGTCACTGTAAACCCTGTGCTTCCCATAGAATACTAAGATGGGCTTTTTCAGGCATGGCAAAGTCATGAGTTCTTCACATTTGGAAGCAGGAGGTTAAACTTTTAAGAACCTTGGATTGCTCTCTGCCCTTGGAATAGTAGAGTGAGGGCAACTTTTCCCCATGTCATTTCTGGCTCTCCATCTGGTAGCTGTGAAGTAGCCCATTTTAGTCATCACAGCCAAGGAAAAAATACTGTTTTATTTCAAATAGTTAATATTCATCAAATGTTAATGAAAATACATAACAAATAATTACAGCAAACACGATGTCTGATTAAGATGAAAGGGATGACAATCCTGTGAATTTTTAATCTAAAAAATAAAGAATGTTACATTAATAAGACTTAATTATGTCATTAAATATTTAAAATTACCTTCCTTAATAGATTTTATTTTTATTTAAAATATTTCTTTTTTAAATGTTCATAACACTTTCATGAGACTGGTACATAAAATCCTATCAACTGTGATGGCAAAAGAGAATTTTAACTTAATATATTCATCATATTGATCTCACAACTTCCACTTTATTTATTGTTCAGAAAAGCTAATAACCCTTTTACACTTTATTATAATTGATATTTTCTTCACATACAGTGATAAATAATTAATACCATTACAGGCACATCATGTGAGGTACACTTATTTGGGAAAAAAATACAACAAACCATCTGAATAGTGTATTAAACATTCCATTTTAATACTCTACACTTACAATTAATGCTACATTTTACAGGAAAACATAATTAACTTTGGGAATCTGTCTTGAAATGACCACATTTAGGCAGCTGAAGCTAAGGCAATGGATCTAGTCTAAGCCAGCTCTCTGGTTTTTCCACATTTCAGCTGCTTCTAAAGGATCAGTAAAATTATATACCTATCACCAAGTCTTTTCACACCTTGGGAAAGGTGTTTATAAAAAAGAAAGGATGGTCTTTTTAGCTTTGTGCTCTCTACACAAAAATTGGATTTGATTTTTAATTTTTGCACAGTTTTTATAATTGTCTTTTTAATGAAAAAGCAACACCTCTCTCAAAATTGTTAATAAGATAATAAAACTCATGTGATCTTTCTCCTTCCCCTCCGCACATCACAAGAGCCTCTTTTTGGGAGGAAGAAAACTGTATTCATTGCTTCCCTATTGCCATGGGTGATTTGATTGTTTGCTTCTTTCAGGGAGGCAACTGGAGAGGGTACTAGATATAGGGCCTGGAGATAGGTTGAGATGATGGCTCTGCCCCTTTCTAGCTTTGTCACATAGGACAAGTTCCTTTACTTGTCTGCACTTTAGCTTCTTCCTATTAGATTATAAGCTCCATGGGACAGGGACCATGTTGGTCCTATTCATTTTATTCCTCAAGTAGTGTCTAACGCATGGTGAAATTCAACAATATTTGAGAATGAAATAATGAATGATGCAGTTATTGAATTGTAGAACTCTCATGCAGAAGGAAAATTACTTGGGAATTTATGTAATAAAGTCAATGAGATCAATTAGTTTGTTCTGGTTTTGTACCCGTGGCTCAGACAAACTCAATCATGCTCACTGGGCTAACCCAGTAAAAAGGAAGGCTGGACTATCTGGCCCAATCATGGGCTATTTCTAAATTCACCTGTACTCTGACCTCTGGCTTTGTCTCCTACCATTAGCCTTGTCCTTGCCCCTTGAAGCTGACATGCAGACACTAAATTACTCTTCTCAGATCCCATGGATCTTTTCCAGATTTTAGATGCCCCTTCCTCAGCTTCTGTGTGTGTTTTGCCTCTAACGGCCTGTACTTGGGCGTGACTCATATTGGAGGCTTGTCTGCAGGCTACTGTAGCCATTTTGTCTACATGAACAGACTGCCACTGTGCATGTAGGAGTTTGTTCTGCACTGGCCTTTTGCTTTCTCCCGCTCCACCAACAATGAGCAACCAGGAAAGGAACATAAATAGCCAGTTTGCTTGCCATGAATTGGGTAATTTTTACTCCAGAATGCCCCTGTGAGATCAGACTGAAGATGGGGCTCTTTTTGAAACTGCCACTTGGATTGTCTGCTTCTTCTTTCTTACACTTCCTGGGAGCATTTTCTTAATAAATCCCTTGTACTCAGATTCTCGTCTCAAGGTCCACTTCTAGGAAGTTGACCTAAGACACACAGATATAGATTTAGGTTTTCATATTTGATCAACAACCCTTATTTATCTGACCTTTATGATCCAACGCTAGTGTCAACTTCATGTAATCACCCAATCTCAAAGCGCGCCAGGACTCTACACTAGCATAGGCTGAGGTGGCCAGTCTCTGATCACCTGATGTATTTGATCTGGCTCCCTTTACAGAGAAATAGCACTTCTCTTTCTATACAGTCCCACATTTATAAATCCTGCACTGTCTCTTTAGTTCATGGCAGGTCATAATTAAAGAGGTATCTGTGAAAGACATGCCTTGGAATTGTTCTTTTTAAACCTAAACTCTGTGGAAAGCATGAATGTGTTATAATGATTGCATCGTATTTTGTGGAACTCAACAGACTGGGGAAGTATGAGATAATATTCTTGTAAAGTCTGGTGACAGAGAGTTAGATGTTTGTTAAGAGAATACTTGTCACCCAGTGTCCTCAGGGGATTGGTTCCAAGATTTGCTCCAATACCAAAATCCACAGATACTCAAGTCTCTTATATAAAATGGCATAGTATTTGCACTTAACCTGTATGTGTCCTCCTGTATACTTTAATCATCTCTAGATTACTTATTATAACTAATGTAGTTTAAATGCTATGTAAATAGTTGTTGTACTGTTAAGGAAATAACAAAAATAAAAAAATGTCTGTACCTGTTCAGTAAAGATGCTTCTTTTCAAATATTTTTGATCTGTAGTTGGTTGAATCTGCAGATTGAGGACCCATGAATATGGAGGACTGGCTGTAGTCTACACATAGCATATTCTCAATAAAGTATAACCTATCCTATGTGTGTGAATATAAGTGCAGCAATTTTCAAAGCTTCAGAGATGGGAGGGAAGCCTGCAAATTCAATCTAAATTGAATTCTGAGAAAGGAAGGACAAATAGGATAGGAATTTGAAGTCCCAGCCCAAAAGAAAGCATGCATTGAAACTGAAGGTTAAGAAAAGGCAGAACAGGTATACTAATGACATTATAGACTTTATTCATTATTATATGCAACACTAGCTGCTAAAATAGACACTAAAGTTTCAGTGGTAGAACACAATGAAAGTTTATTTTTTGCTCCTGTAGAATCTGATGCAAATGTTTCTGATTGTCAATATCTTATCCATGGGTCCAACAAAAGATTCAATGGCCCTACTTCATACTGTACAAAAAAAAATAGGTATAGATGGATTGTACATACCAATGTGAAAGTTAAAATAACAAAGCTTCTAGAACCAATGTTGTCCCATAGATTTAGTAGCAATGGTGGAAACATCACAGTCACTAGCCACTGACTACATATTGCTATGGACCACATGAAATATGGCTTGTGCAACTGAAAAAGTTAGATTTTATTTTATTTAATTTTTGTTAACCTAAATTTAAATAGTCACAGGTGGCTACTGGCAACACTAGTGGATGGCACAGTTCTAGAAGATAATGTAGGACAATATATTCATGAAATTAGGGTAGACAAAGCTTTCTTAAACAGGATGCAAAGAGGACTAACCATAAAGAAAAAGACTAATACACTGGATTCCTTTAAATGAAGAATTTCTGCTCGTTAGAAGACATTACTAAGAAAGTCAAAGGTAATGCAAATTTGCAATGCAAAATATGGTAAAGAATCATACCCAAATATATTAAAAATCCTATATATCAATAAAAAGATAGCATAACCTAATTTTAAAATGACAAAAGATTTGAACACACTTTATAAAAAATTATCTAAAAGGTCGGGTGCTCAACATTAATTTATCATCAGGTAAAGCAAATTAAAACTACAGTGAGATACCACACATCTATCCAAATGGATAAAAACAAAACAAAACAAAACAAGAACTGACAATGAAAATGTTTGCAAGGACAACTGGAACTCTCATTCACTGCTAATGGATATGTAAATTAGTAGAAACCACTTTGGAAAACTGGCAATTTTTAATCAAGTTTAACATTCACTTATGGCCAGAATTTTTACTTCCTGGTATATATGTCAAGGAGAAATGGGTACATGTCTGCAGCAAGAGATATGAACTAGAATATTTGTAGAAGCAAACTCAAATGTCCCTCAATGGTAAAATGAATGAATAAAGTGTGATGTATGTATGCATGTGAAAGTGTGTGTATGCACATGATGGAATACTGTACAGTAACAAATATATGCAGTCACAGGAATGAATCTCACAAATAGAAATTGAAGTAAAAGAAACCAGATGCAAGAAAGCACAGTTAATACTTTACTTAAATAAAAATTTAAAAAGGACAAAGTAATCTATAGTGATAAAAGTCTGAATAGCACTTTGTGTGTGCATGGTGTGGCTGTGGGTAAAGGCAGAGGCATAGGGAGGCATCTGAGTGCTGGTAATCTCTATTTCTTAATCTTGATGGTAGTTAACCAGGTACGATTACATGGTAAAACACTTTGAGCTGCACACTTATAGTTTGTGCACTTTTCTGTCTGCATGCTATATGTCAACAAAATATTTACTTTAAAAAATACTCTATTAAAATTTATGAAGCAGGTCAAAGCATGATAATAAGAACCTTCAAGTACGAATGACAAAGAAGGTCTAGATCAATAATAAAAGATTTTATTTTCATTTGTCTGGGACGTTGCATGGCAAAGTAATGAACTAGAGACTGGGACACTTCCCTATCTGCCTCTGATTTCTCACCTCTCAGAGACGGATTTGCCTTTTTATGTATTTGTATGTATAAAAGGTTCATTTATCCATTGAATGAATGTTATTGAGCATCTCTACTATGTGCCAGGTTCTAGTCTGGAGGTGTTACATTGGAGGAGCCAGTTTCTAATTATTCAGAGGTGAACAAATTGGTTGATGGGCCTTTCAAACATTCCATTATCTCTACTCCTTTCCGGACAGACTCTAAGGCTTCCTTTGGCTGCAACAGTGTATGGAATTCTATGTGGTTAAATTAAGGCAAAATGTTAGTATCCAGTATGATTAATTCAAGGTTTCTAGATGAATGATTCTGTAGCTGAATCTGTGAACTCTCATGGACAGAGATTTCCCGTTTCTCCTATGAGTTCCTATGCATAGAACAGCACCAGCATAGAGGTGAACTCAGCAAAAGATAGAAAGTGTGGAGAATGAAAGACTACACTGTTACCAAGCTAGCTAACGACAGTTATCTGCTTTCATTCCAGTGTAGTTTTCTTTTTCATTCAAAGGGGGAAAACATTTCAAGATTTTTATAACTCAACAAATAGTGATGTGTAATGACAGCAATCTTCCTCACCAAAGTTCAGATGTAGACATTGGCTACCTGATTCCCAATTTCGTCAACTTTTAAAAAATATCTCTGTAACATAGTTGTCCCATAATCAGCTGCTGGGGAGCATTCTGTAGATTAAACAATTTCTCCCCTAAAGTGTGGACTCCCTGTGTCAAAGACTGGTAGTATATTGACAATAGATAACACTGGTATCTACTCATTCCTCCATGCCAGGTTAATAAAGAGGTACAGCCTGACTTCCCTTTTGAATTACCTGGGATCTTTACTAAGTGAGTTCATAAAGGGGATGGAGAAGTATATACTTTTGTCCTTAAGAAGGAAGAGAGTTCTAGAATCAGATTTTCAGATGTGCTGCTTTAGTGCCGTTTTTACTTAACCATTAAGATTCTCTTCCTGGGAACACTGGAGACTTGATTCTGATGATCTCATTTCCTTTGAATTCTTTGATGTTTTGTTTTCTCTGCCTGAAATATTTTACTGCGGTGCTAGTAAAACCACAGAGAAGAACATATAACTGAATGGCTGTCCCTTGCAAGCCCCGTGGATGTGGTGGTGGCAGGAACAATTTTTGGCTTTGGCCCGAGATATTGGAACTCATTGGAAGAAGCTAAAAGGCTAGCTGCCTGAAGGCTCCTTTTTGTTTTCCTAGATGTATA
Source organism: Plecturocebus donacophilus (assembly GCA_004027715.1). Lineage (NCBI taxonomy): Eukaryota > Metazoa > Chordata > Mammalia > Primates > Pitheciidae > Plecturocebus > Plecturocebus donacophilus. The sequence goes on along the minus strand of PVKP010036372.1, from coordinate 2,784 downwards.
GGCAGGATGATAGGGTTGGATTAGTCAGTTTATGAATTATTCAGAGATGGATTAGCCAGCTGATGGATTATTCAGGCCTGTGTTCCTTTTCCATTTCTCTTATCCTGCCAGGCTCCTGTTCATTCCATTCCAACCTGGCTGTTCTCAAGGGCATTAGAAGAAGCAAGAAAAGATGATACAGTGACCAGTGGTTCATAGCAATGCCCAGAAGAGTTAAAATTGGTCTGATAAAGAGTGTCTAGCCCTACAGGGTTGGGAGGTAGAAAGCAAGATGTTTCAGGAACTCAACAGCCTGGGTATCAAGGCACACAAATCAAAAAGACCACTTTGGAGAGCAAATCAAGAAACCAAGTTGACACTCAGATATGGATACTGAGTAAAGCTAGTGTTAAGTGAAGTATGCAGGACTTTGGGGTGTGAGTACCCATCCCAGGCACACTTTTCAGCTAGGTTAAATTTAGGCTTTATAATGGGCATCTGAGGCCAGTGATCTTTTGACTGCCTATTAATTTATTTTTAAATTAAAATATGTTGAGTGCCTACTTTATACCAGGCACCTTATAAACTGTATTAGGATTGCTTTTAACTGCAAGTTATGAATCAATTAATGGTAAAATATAACAGACACTTTTGAAGTAAGGAGTCCGGTGTTGATTTAGTACACTGGAGATGTCATGAAAGATCCATGAATTTCCAATTTTTGTTATACTGCTATCCCAAGCATGTTTTTGGTGTTTTTATATGATTAGAAATGGCTGCTGAAGCTCAAAATATTATATCGTGGAAAGTGGGAGTGCAGGGGAGGCAAAAGGGCTTTCTATTCCCTTTGCACTCTCTTTCATTAAGGAGGCAAATCTTCTAGAACCCAGAATCAGGATTTCTCTTAAATCTCATTGGCTACATGTTCCTAGACTAACAGCTAGGAAAGGGGAAAGGAAGTCTCATTGTTGACTTAGAACAATCAAAGTAATTGTCCAGGTCTAGGATCATGACCAGCATGAACAGAATAGGGAATTTGCTAGCAAAGAATAAAGGAAAATAAAAGTTGGGTAGATAACCAATAGTATCTATTACTTATTTATTTGGCCATTACCTGAGTGGGCTAAGTCTACTGAAGGAAAACCCTTAAGGGTTTATAAAAATAGAGAAGGCCAGAATGGATCTGTCACTTGTGTTTGGACTGGTAGCAACCACAGTGGTCCAGGGAGCAATGTGTGGGTGGTCAAGACTTTAAGCTTCTCATTCTCAGTTCTAGCTATGTGGCTTATTTTTATTGTTATTAATGATTTAACTCTTGGTAATATTGTTGTCTCATTTTTAGAATAGAACAAAGTTCATGACACAGGAGTTATAATAAATTGACATTTTTGAAAGTATTTGAGATTAGAAGTTAATGGTGAACATTGATGGAAGATTTTTGTGAATCAATTTCTTGACTTTAATTGTTTAGCTCCTTGACTTTAACTATATTAAAGATCCTGGAAGGTGTGCTTTATAAAAAATATACATATATTTAACTTATTAATATGAGCTGAGGCTCAGGATCAAAATATAGTCTGTTTCATTAATTCTCATCACAATTCAGAACTTGTGATACATAGTTTAAAATTATCTTTAAAAAATAAAGTTAAAAAATTTGTGCATCAAATACAATACTAAAAGAGTAAAAAGATCTGCAGAATGGGAGAAAATATTTGCAAATTTTATATCTAATAATGAATTAATTTTCTAAATTTATACAGAATTCTTAAAACTGAACAACAAGAAACTCCAAACCACCTGATTCAGATGTGGGCAAAGAGTTGAATAGAAATTCCTCCAAAGAAGTTATACAAATAGCCAAAAGGCACAAGAACACGGTATCACTAATCATTAGGGAAATGCAAATCAAAATCACAAGATATGACCTTACACCTGTTGGAATTGCTATTACTAAAACACACACACATACACACACACACACACACGTGTTGGTGAGGATATGGAGAAATTAGAACTCTTGTGTACTGTTAGTGGGAATGTAAAATGGTACACCCCCTGTGTGAAAGAGAGTGATGGCTCCTCAATTAAATATTTAATTACTGTATGATCGAGCAATTCCACTTCTGAATATATACCCAAAAGAAATAAACAGAGTCCTGAAGAGATATTTGTACATCCTTGTTCATAGCAGCATTATTCACAATAGTTAAAATGTGGAAGCAACAAATTGTTCATTGCTTGAATAAATAAGCAAAATGTAGTATAGAAATATAATGGATTATTATTTAGCCTTAAGAAGGAGGGAAATTCTGACATATCCTACAAAAGGATGAACCTCAATGACATTATGTTAAGTGAAATAAGCCACACACAAAAAGACAAATAGTGTATGATTCCACTTATGTAAAGCACTCAGAGTAGTGAAAATTACAGAGACAGTAGAATGGTGGTTACCAGAGGAGGTGGTGGGGTAAATGGGGAGCTATTGTTTAATGGGTAGAGTTTCATTTTTTTTTTTTTAAGAATAAAAGAGAGAAAGAGAAAGAGAGAGGGGAAGTTTTTTTTTTTAAGAGAAAGAAAGAAGTAGAATAAAAGAGAAAAAAGAGAAAGAGGGTGAGAGAATGAGAATCTTGCTCTACTGCTCAGGATTTCATTTAAATCTGTGAAATGCTTATGCAATTACTAAAAAGTGATTTATTTCCTATTATGTAATCACTTTTAGAATAGGTATGATATAATGTTGAAAAAAATATATGTTTTGTGGATATGGGGTGATAGGTTCTGTAAATATTTATTAAATTT
>PVKP010036371.1:0-22517 GCA_004027715.1 Plecturocebus donacophilus | reverse complement strand
ATTCTGCACATGATGATTGCAGTGCTGCATAGAAATTAATTTATTCAAGTTGCTTGATGGCATTGCTTAACTAGTTTGCTTTTAAAGAATTTTTGTCTATTTTTCTCCATATGTTTATCTACTCATTTGTATTTTATATTCTGAAGTTTATTGTCTACTCATTCTTGCTCACTTACCAAATATATTAGTTTTCCAAGGCTCTATAAAAATTACTACAAATGTGATGTCTTAAAAAAACATATTTTCCTTTTCTTTTTCTTTCTTTTTTTTTGAGATTGAGTTTTGCTCTTGTTGCCCAGGCTGGAGTGCAATAGTGTGGTCTCAGCTCACTGCTCTCTGCCTCCTGGGTTTAAGCAATCTCCTGCCTCAGCCTCCTGACTAGTTGGGATTACAGGTGCCCACCACCACGCCTGGCTAATTTTTGTAGTTTTAGTAGAAACAGAGTTTTACCATGTTGGCCAGGCTGGTCTCAAACTCCTGACCTCAAGTGATCTACCTGTCCCAGCCTCCCAAAGTGTTGGGATTAAAGGCGTGAGCCACCGTGCCCAGCTAAAAGAGCACAAATGTATTATGTCATAGTGTCTGTGGGCCAGGAGTCCAAGTATTTTTTACTTGGGTCCTGTGTTTAGAGTCTCACTAGGCTCAAATTCAGGTGTTGGCTGAGCTACAATCTTGCCTGGCATTTGAGGTCCTCTTCCAACATCGCTGCAGGCTTGGCAGCATTTATTTCCTTGGGATTGTAGGATCAATGTTCTTACACAATTGATTGGAGTTTATTCTCAGCAACTAGAAGCTGCCATCAAGTCACATGGTGCTCTCGCAATATGGCAACTTCCTTCTTCAAAACCAGCAGGAGTTTCTCTCATTAGTCTCCTGTGACAGAATATTACATAACAGAGTTTACTCATAAGAGTGATTATCACATCAACGTCATCATATGGTGTAACCAAATTGAGGGAATGAATCTCATGGTGCTCACAGCTCCAACCTACAATCAAGGGTAGAAAATCATACAGACCATGCATAAAAAGGTTTGGGAGCCTTGTTAGATTTTTCCCACCACAATGAAGAAATCAACATGAGTCAATAGATTTGCTCTGTTACATTTAAAAAATTTCAAAGTGTGTGAGACTGCTGTCATAAATTTATAATTAACTGGTGGTTCCTTGTAGTGATGGGTTTGGGCATGGAACCATGGCAGTGGGAGCTGGGCCATATTTAAACAGCTATGCTTGGTAATGAGGAGAGAGATTTTAATTGCCCGAGGAATATCTCAGAGTGGAAGCTTGTGTAAGAGTACCCAGGCACTGCCTCGTGGTAAAGGGATTTTAAAAAGGAATTATCTGCTGAAAGCAGGAAACAAAGGACCTTTATAAAGGGGAAGAGGTTGAATGACATTTTTCAAAGGAAATATGCTGCAATATAAGGTGAGAACAATTAATAACCCCACCATCTTAGGACAGGCCATAAAATTTACAAAAGTACGTTTTTTATGTTTCCTTATTCTGTATTTATTATGGAAACTGTGAAGAGGCTAGATTCCATGTCTTGGTTGAAATAAGAGCAAACCACAATTAGTCTGGCAAGTGAAAAGTAGGCTGGTGGCATCTCTGTGGCACTGGAAATTGCTCTTTAACCAACATACAACTTCTCCTTCAACAGGTTTTTAACTAAAAAGTTCAGGGAATGGCACATGTTTTCACTTTTTTAACTCCTCTTTTTCCTAACCCCTTTTCTAGGTGTAAATAGAGGTTAACATAATGATTCCCACACTACAGTTTTAGAATTATTTGGCTGTTTCGTAAACTTCTAAGAAGCTTAATAGTAGGAATAATTTGCTGCTGAAAGCAACTTTTCAAAAATGTTAATTTTAATTTATTTTAAAAAACTGCTTTTGAATATTTATAAAATTCAGAAAAGCATATATAGGAAAATAACAAATATCCATATTTTCCCCCTCTCAAAATGAACTGCTGTGGAAATCTTGGTCTATTTGCTTTCTTTCTTTAACTCGTTTAATCTTTCTTCCTCCTCCTATCTTATTTTATTTTATTTTTTGAGATGAAGTCTCATTCTGTTGCCCAGGTTGGAGTGCAAGGTATGATCTCGGCTCACTGCAACCTCTGCCTCCTGGATTCCAGCAATTCTCTTGCCTTAGCCTCCCAGGTAGCTGAGACTACAGGTGTACGCCATCATGCCCAGCTAATTTTTGTATTTTTAGTAAAATGAGGTTTTACCTTGTTGGCCAGGCTGGTCTTGAACTCCTGACCTTAGGTTATCTGCCTGCCTAGGCCTCCCAAAGTGCTGAGATTACAGGCACGAGCCACTGTGGCTGGCCTCCTCCTCTGCTTCTTCTTCTTCCTCATTCTTTCCTCTTCTTTACTTCTCCTCCTCTTCTCCCCTTCCTTCTTCCTCCTTCCTGTTTTCCTCTCTTTCATTCCTCCTCCCTCCTCTCCTCTCCCTTTTCTCTTCCTCCTTTTTCTTTTTTCTCTATATCATCATTACTTGATTTATTTTATTAAAATTACATTTACAAGTATAAAGAACAACATGAAACAAAAACTAAAGTTCTTATAAAATCAAACTAAAAACAGTGACAATGAAATACACTGTAAAACCATATCCACCACTATGCACATTAGATAACTATCATTTCGTGTTTTACATCTAGAAGAAGGCTAAACAGAGAGAATGATAAATACATATATGAAAGGCAATGTAATGACTGCTATTATAATTCAGAAATATTTTTAATTTTAAAATTTTATAAAAAGAATTGAGTAAACTTAATGAACTTCAAATAAATATTTCTTTATTACAAGAGACATTTCAAAAAAGATTCCTTTAGGTTTACAAAAGAGATCATGAAACGTATTAGTAGTCAGATTCCTATTTTTAGCCTGTATTTGCCCACCATGTATAATTAGGACATGGGTATTGTCACAGATCTCCTCCTGTTTGTAAATGTGTTGTTTTTATTTTAAATACCTGCAAGATGTTTTCACTGGTTTCCATATTCTTGGCATATGTTTGTTTTCTCTGTAATCTGTGTAGATGTTGCTCTGTTGTCTTCTGGCATTTAATCTAACTACAGACACGTTCAGAGTCATCCTGCCTGAGATTTCTCCCTAATATGTTATTTGTTTGTTTTCCTTTCTGAGTGCTAAAAGAATTATTTCTTTATCTGTGAGGGACTAACCCATCTATTTTTTGGTGTGGAAGATCTGTGTCAACTTTCATCATTTTCATCTTACACTTGTTTTATTTTACTGTTGTTATGATGTGATTCTACAGATTTCATGTTTTTCTTAATTTGTCCACTGTTGTGAACAATTATGAGTAATTATTTTGGTTGAGATTTTAATTTTTTTCTGATTTGGTTTCTTGTTTTTTATGTCCTATTTACTCTCCTTCTTTATTATTTTTTCTTGCCTTCTTCCCCTTCATTCATTCCCCCTCATATATATTTCTGTTATTGCCAGGCTATTTCTTTTCACCTGGCTTATGCTTGGAGTGTTAGTCTGTTCTTGCATTGCTATACAGAAAACCTGAAAGTAGGTATCTCTTAAAGAAAATAGTTTGAATTGGCTCGTGGGTCTAGAGGCTGTGCAGCAAGTACAGCAGCTTCTGCTTCTGGGGAGGCCTCAGGGAGCTTTCAGTCACCGTGGAAGACAAAGGGAGTGAGGCATCTTACATGGTAGGGGAAAGGGAGTGAGGCGTCTCACATGGCAGGAGCAAGAGAGGGAGACAGAAGGTGCAGCACACTTTTAAACAACCAGATCTCATGAGAACTCACTCACCATCATGAGAACAACACCAAGAGGGCAGTGCTAAGCCATTCATGAAAAATCTCCCCCATGATCCAATCACTTCCCAGTAGGCCTCACAGTCAACATTGGGGGTTACAGTTCAACGTGAGACTTGGGCAGGGACACAGATCCAAACCGTATCACTTAGGCTATTCTGCCTATAGTTCATTTGCTCTTAAATAGGTTGAATGAAAGTTGACTCTCCTAATATCTGACACTGAGTTTTCTCTCCAAGCTAGAAGTGGGGTTGAGGATTATGTATCTCAACCACATTTCCGTGGATTTATATGGGACAGTAGGATGAGGGATGTGAGGTGAATTAGGAAAACTCAGTTAAGGCTGTATGTGCCACTTTTGAGATTTTGCTAAAAGTCTTGAACTAAATTTTGTTCTACCTGTATGCAAGACAGATATTTCTTTCATGGACTATCCTTGGCTTTTAAACTTTCTTCAAGCTATTTTGCAGCTCTGAGCCCTTTAGTTGATTGAGTCATTTCCTTTGTTATCTTCCTTGGATTCCTTTTCTGATTTTACTACTTTTCAGTACAAAAAGGGAAAAGAAAATGGATGCCCGCTCAGTTTACTTCATTCCAGATTTTGGGAAACATTGGTAGTCAGTGGTCAAGGGATGTTCAATAAAATCCCTTATTTGTTTATAGAGCTGCCAGACAATGAGATCAGTGTTAGGAAGCAAGTGCTTTATCTCCTGTTCTCACTACTATCTGCTAACAAATCTTCTGATTTTTTTAAAAAATGTTATTTTCCTTTCCACAAGTTTTTCAAGCTTATTCTATTAAGCTATTCCATTTTCCTTGTGTATTATTATTATTATTTTTCCCAAAGTGTAGTGGCTCATTTTTTGTGCATTGAGAATGACAATCTTGTGTTTTACTTGCAGTCCCCAACCTTAGTTAATTCAGGAACTAGTACTCCTTTATAAGGTTTTAAAAATAAGTTTTTTTATTTCAATTTTTAAAAGTAGTACAGCTTTATTTATATTTTCCAGTTTCTGGTAATCATTTTCAGAAAAGTGATTAAAATGTCACCATTCGGTTAAAGTGGGGAATGAAATGAAAATGTTCAAAATGAGTATTTCAACTTGCAAATATGTTGCTTCGTTCTTACTTGCTCAGCCAGGGTAATTTTATTTATAGTTTTAATATATGAAGCAATTCAAGTTGTTCTCTATGTTAGAGGTTATCTTAATTTGGGTTGCCCCAGATGCAGAACATGAGACAAGGATTTATGTCAGGTAGTTAATTTGGGAGGTAACCCCAGGTAAGGAAGAGGGAAAGTGGGCGGAGAAGAGACAGTATTAACAGTGCTTCATGTTCAAACCAGATACCTGCATCATAGCTACAGAAGCTTTGGAAGCCACTCCTCACAGTTATTCGACCTGAGGAAGGAGGGAGCTGGATTATTAATACTCTAAACATCTGCTAGTCTTTAGTTGGGGGTGGTCCTGAGGTTGTTAATCCTTAGACATTTTTAGCATCTTGTAGAGTCCGCAAAGCAGTTTTCATTCTGCCAGAGATAAACCTCAGGCAAAGCAACGTAGGTGCTGAAAGTTGGAAGATGAGCCAATGAGCCCTGAATTAGGAATAAAAAATTACCATGGCCTTGATGGCATCTGCTCCAGATAGATTGGCGTTCTTCTAGTTTACTGTCATTTACAGTGGTGATTTAGTAGCCAAATGAATACAAATTGTTTTTAAATTATATATTAAAACCTGACAGTACAGAATTGCTCAGGAAAGAATAAAATTCTTTTTTAATGCTCATAGAATTCATGATAGACCCAAGGAACTTGTAAAACTAATAATTTATAAATAACAACGGTTTACCAATTTTACTTAAGTATTTGGCTTAATGCACCCTTTGATTTCTCTCAAGTGACACTTAAAAACACAAAGGTTTGTAACAAACCACTCAAGAGCAGTATGTAACAACATTATAAGGCACATTCCAGGAAATCACTGTAGATGACTCAAAAGAACAAAATTCAACATTGCAAAAGGGAAGAAAATTCACTAGACAATATTAACTTGAAGTTTACCTTCTATCTCAACATTTCAGGTTAGAACATTTTAGCTTCTCTTTCCTCAGAGGCCCCATTATGATCATAGCATTGAAGTGCAAATAATAATAAACCCAGAATGACAAAGAGAATTAACACAAGTTAGAGCTCAACAAATTTCTAGAAACGAGAAAGTCTACTCTTTGAGCAATCACTGTATTTGAGTCTATCAAGCTGTTGACCAGACTTTGGCCCCAGAGGACTCTAGTGCTGGTGAGATTCAGCCTGCAAACCAAAACTTCAGAAAGGCACTGCAACAGGATTTGGAGGAAAGGAAAGACAGAAATAACAAGAATGAAGGTGAGAACTGAAAGATTAAAGTTTGTAACAAAAGAGCTGTGCTGAGCTTTGCTTAAACAGGAATTAAGCATCCTCTTATAAACAGTTATTCCCAACCCAAAAGAGTCTTCTATGAAGCTACTGGATGCAGCTTCTTGGGAGAACTAAGGCATTTGGTACAGGTGATGGTGCCCTGTAATAAAACCAGGACACTTAATTAACCAACTTTTAAATTCTGTTATTTAATAGAACCATGTATAACCCGACAGTCTTTCCTTGCCTGATCACCCTACATTGAAACCTTATAGTTGATAGCACAGACTTCCTGGTCTGGCTTGTCACTCTGAGAAAAAGCCTATCAGAAAAAAGAAAAATTTAATCAAAGGTAAAAGAAATGCATACGAGCTACCTAAGTATTCATCCCTGTTCTTCATTCTTAAATAAGAAATAATAGTTAAGTATTATCAGATTTATGAAAAAATCTAGCAATATAAAAAAGAAAGCTCTAGATTGAGGAAAAGCTAAAACAGAAGGATAGCAATAATTCTTAAAAATGATTACTTAAAAACAGAGATATCTTCAAAACAGAACAATAAGAAAACAAAAACCCTAAAACTAATATTAATTTTTCAAAGTGATTAGGAAACTATTGCATTCATAAAATGTGGAGAATAGCTATGAAATATGAAAATTACAGATCATGAAAATAACTCATAAAAGTTTGATTTGTAAAACAATAAATTGAAGAATGAAAGATCAATAAATATTAAATTGAAAAATTAAGATAAAAAATTAATCATAGAAATATTTTATAAAACTTGAGAAATATTGGGAGGTCAAGGCTGGTGGATCACCTGAGGTCCGGAGTTCGAGACCAGTCTGGCCAATATGATGAAACCCCGTCTCTACTAAAAGTACAAAAATTAGTCTGGTGTGGTGGCATGCAATTGTTAGTTTCAGCTGCTCAGGAGGCTGAGGCAGGAGAATTGCTTGAACCTGGGAGACGGAGGTTGCAATGAGCCGAGATCGTACCACTGCACTTCAACTTGGGTGACAGAACAGGACTCTGTCTCAAAAAGCAAAAACAAAAACAAAAACAAAACAAAACAAAACAAAACAAAAACTTGAGAAATGGAGTTATTACAGAACATTCAACATCTGGCTTATAGCAGTCCAGCACTCCTAAGAAGGAGAGTTAAAAAAGTAGAAAAGATGAAGTAATCAAAAAATTACACAGTAAAATCTTCTGAAGTGGAAGAGAACTGTGAGTCTGCAAAATAAAAATGTCTGTGGATGAATGTGAAAAGAACTACACCCGTTCACACCTGTGTGGTATTATGAATAATGAGAATATCCCAAACTATCAATAACTTGAGAACATTTGAAATATTCAAGACTTTGGACATTTATCATTTTGTTACAGGATCTTTAGGGTGTTGCTTTTCTCCCTGGAAACCTCTGTGGCTGCTAGTGCTTTCTTGCCTGAGTTTTTGCTAGGACCCCTTGGGCTCATTCTGCTCACTTGGCCTGGCAGGCTGTGCTGTGCTCACACTATCAGCCTGAATCCCATGCCTGCCACGAGTGAGCCAAGTGTGGAGCAGCAAGGGGTATATGAGTAAGCAAGCATGGGGTCTGGCCACCGTGCAGTCAGGCATGCCAGCTGCTGCAGCAGAGCAGGCAGTTCCAGGTGTGGGCACAGGTGCTGGCTCTCTGCAAGGTGCAGCCGGACTAGGTACACCACAAACAGCTTGTGTGGCTGCCACCAGGAAACACATGGTGCCCAGAAGCTTGGAAACTCCAGGAACTGCAGGGCCCCAAAGAGGGAGTCACAGCCCTGGCTTGGGGAGCTCCCAGGCCTGGAATCCCTGAAGGGCTACAGCTCTTCTCTCATTTTCTTCACCTGCAATGTGGCAAGCAAGGGGTGTGTTTTAGCTCTGTTAGTGTTACCGCTCTTTCAGCTCTGTTATTTGTCAGGTCCTGAGTATGTGTCCTGTGTCCAGGATGAATGAAGCACATGGACATGTGGAGGGTGAGCAAGGTGAAGAGATGCTTTATTGATTGACCGAATAGCTCAGAGTAGGCCCTGGAATGGGGAGCTCCTCTCTGCAGCCAGTCATCTCAATATTTGCAGCTCTCAGCAGAGAGGAGGACTGGAGTGGGTAGCTTCTCTCTGCAGCTGGTCATCCTGATGTCTTCTTAGCTCTGGCTGAGCCCAGGCTTTATGGGCCTCGGAGGGGAGGAAGTGTGCACTGTTTGTTCCATGGGTGGCCACAGGCATGCCCGGAAAAGGCACTACAAGTTCCCACTTCCATCGTGGGACTAGCAGCCTGGTCCCCAGCCTTCAGGCCCTCTCTAGCCTGAAGGTGGGGCCTCACCAGGGATCCCTCTCCTTTTACCCAGGAGGCTGTCTGCCTCTCACTGCCGTTCATGGCATCCTGGCTCTAGGTGCCAAGGGATACCTATAGGCCAGGGCCACATCAGCTTCCCTCCTATGCTCATTGGTGCCCAAAGTCCCAAGGGGACTGAGGCAGTGAGGTTGGCATGTCAGCACTGCCCTAAGCATGCGGACACCTGGCCAGGCTGTGACAGCACCCCGGCTCAGCCCTGAGATCAAAGTGGGCACAAACAACAGGGAGAATCTGGGCAGTGGGAGCAGGAATTTCTGAGCCTGCACGGGCTGGGGGGATTCCTTGCACCCCCAAGAGTGCAGGGATGTGTGGGTCTGCAGCTGTGATTTGGGCAACTTTAGCTGCACAGGGGCCCAGGTCTGCAGCCGTGGTTTGGGTGGTTGCAGCTGCATGCAGGAGGGCAGAGCTCCTCACTGCTTCATGGAGCTGGAGGCCATGGTCTGCTACCATGACTAGGGTGGCCGCAGCTGCACCCAGGAAGCTTCCACTCCACTAACTTGGAAGATCCCACTTGCCCTCACTCTCTGGTGGCCCCACAGGGTGTGCAGCCCAGGCTGCACCTCCCTGCTGCAGCTGGTGTGATAGTAGCAGCCACTCCAGATAGGACACCACTGCCATTAATTTGTGTATCTTTCATTGAACTTTCCATGATATACTCTAGCAAGATGAAGAACACAAGAGTAGATGTTGTGAGATAAACAAAGAAAACATGGTTCACATGATCCATCCAGACAAGCATGAATATTACCTATGAAAGCAGAGATACTGCAGAGTAAGAGTTTTTAACCAGGTGGTTTTAATCTTAGATTGAAGCAGATTTATAGCACTTTGGGAATTATATATTTTAGGGAAAAAACTTTATGTAATACAGAATGTGTGTGTTTGTGTGTGTGTGTGTGTGTCATTGTGTATACATGAAATGAATTGAAACTATGGTAACTATGGTGAAGATTTTTGCTGTTTTGGTTTCATTGGCCCAGTAGGAAAAGGAAAGGCAACTGGAGTCCAGGAAAAAGCAAATTATATATAAGAAAACTTTGATCCAAATATGAATCAATTCAAGACCTGGAATAATTTGAAGCAAAAATAAGAAAGTCAATTCTATCTGACCAAGGAATATCCTCCTGAGAGCTACTCCGGGGTAATAATTTTGGACCAATAAAGTACAGAATTCTCAGTGTGACATAGTCTTAAATGAAGTCAACACATTTATAATAATGTCGATCAAGTTTATTGCTTTTCAACTTCATGAATAAATTTATATAAAAGTTAACACAAAAAATTATAAATATAATGTTAATTTTAACAGCCTGAAAGAAATTCTTTCTCTATAGATTTTTCAAAAAAAAACACAATAACATGGGAATATTTGGAAAAGATAGAAAGTGAAAAGTAGAGGAAGGAGCAGGACTAGAAGGGGAAAGGAATAATATCTTTATCTTACCTCGATAAAAATTGCTGTGTTAACTGAGGTTCAGGGAACAAAAATACCCATGTAAGAACATTATTCAAAGTTTTATTTTAAAAAATGATAATATACACATATTGAACTTGGGAGGATGATTGTTATTATTATACATTTATACATTCTCTGATTTTAATTATATTGTCTATATTACTGTAATAAATATAGTAATTTATGCACAATATGGAAAAGCAATGGTTTGCTTTTCATGTTACTTTATCCCTTATGTGACACTTATTTTATTATTAGTGTTTCTGCGATGGGGGAAGTTTCCATTTATAATTGCTAAAAATTTTTAATTCGTTTTATTATTAAAAGAAGAAAATAAACAAATAAAACATGACAGGTAAAAATCAAGGCAGATTTAAACCCTAAAGGTAATTCTGAAAAAGATTTAAGAGCAAGGGAAAATGGTCAAAGAATAATTTATAATAAATATAAATTCCCAAGTAGTCAATAAATCTGTTATACTAGGCAATTCATTGTGAAAGGTTTAACTTATTTCAAAGAAAAGGAAAATTCAACAACTACTTTAATAACAGATGATTTTCATTATCTAATTACAAATGCTGTCTCTTTGAGGCTGTCTAATCTAGTTTCAGAAGTAATGTTTAGACCATTTTCTATTAAAAATAGATTATTTGAAAAATCAACACTGTACAATATATTTCCTTTAACACAGTCAATTGTGGTTGTATGATGACACCTTTTTATGTATCTGTAGTAAAATTTACAATTTTATTCAAATGGCTGCATGAGACGCATTTGCAATGTTGAGGCACACAAAGCTTAGGGATATAAAGTCAAAAACTCTACAGGCATCTAACCTACTGTGCTTCATTTCAGTACCCTGTCATTTAGGTTCTCTGTGATGTGCTTTGAGCTCTACTGCTTAACAGAGATGTGGGAAAGCTGGAGGGTCAATGAAAAGGATGAAAAGATTGACAAGATGATGGTAGGATATAAAAATTGCAATTGAGTTTGGCAAAGAAAAATTGAGAAATAACTAGTCACTTCTGCTGTTTTAAGTGGATGACCTTGTATAAATCACAATGGGGACTTAGTTTCTCCATCCTTAAATTGATGGACTATTTTAGAATATTGTTAGATCACTTCCACATCTAAATTGTATAATTCTCAGACAGACTAGCACTGAAAAGGTATTCTCTTAAAATAGCTTAAATTGAAGCAAGAGAAATTAAACTAGATATTGCAAACGGGAAAAAATGTTAACTCTTCAGTTAGATTTTCCTGAATGTTTTTTTCCCCCATGAATTTAAAAAAAAAAACAATAGAAATCTAATTTGTGTGGAAAAAAATATTTCTGTACTTGTTTATTGGGAGATAATGAGAATAAATCTGTTCTTAAAAATTAACAAACAATCTTAAAAATCTAAGGTTTGAAAAACAAAAGTCAGTCATACCTTTAGTCATGCTACCACTTGCTCTAACCACTCCCAACTCACCAACCTTTTCATCATTCTAAATATTCTTTGTAGGTACCCCCCGTTCACAGGGCCTTTGCACATGCTGTTCCTTTGGGCCGGAGCACTTTTCCATCTGCCTTTAAGCCTGATCATCATAAAGATATAAATTTAAACATCTCTCCCCCGAGGACGTTCCTTACCTTTCCTCATCACGTCAAATGCCCTGTTAAGAACTCTTTTAGCACCAAAATATCTCCCTTACACAGGATATGTCAGAGATGAAATTTTCATTTTATTTGTCTATTTATTAGGATGTGGTCTATTTCCTCCATCTCCTCTCTATAACTCCAAGAGGGCAGGGCCCAGTGATGGTTTCATTGTGAATACAATCCCAGTGTTCTGACACAGGCCTGGCACATAGAGAGCATAAAATACACTTAGGGCGAATGAAGGAATTAATGTTTTAAAACTCTTGTTCGCATTCTAGCAAGTCCTGGCTCTCTCTTCAATATTATTATTTCCTATATTTATAATTTTGAGGATCAATGAAGTTCTTTATACAATCATGATTTCTTCCTTCACTTTTACTCTCATATTATGGATAATCCTTATTAATTCAAAAATCCTAATTCAAGAACTAGATTGTTAGGATAATGAAATAGTTGAAGAACAATGTCATGCACTATAAAAACAACCACACCGTATTAACAAGGCATGAGATCCAGTCTAAAATTTGACTTATTTGCTGTATCCCTTGTTCCTTGTTCTTGCTTGTTTGCTTGTGTGTAAAATAAGATTAATAATACAGTATTTGCCTTACACATCATGCTGGATGATTTTATGTATAAAAATGAGATAATTCCCAATTTTCTTGTCACTGTGTGATCTACTAAACTGTGGATGTTTATCAAAATATAGCCAGAAAAAAAGCAACAAAGTATGAATATTTATTGTTATTTTATTATTAAAGCTCCTTCTGTAATACAAGCAAAATTCAGGTAGCTTAAGGAAAAAGAAACTCTTATCTCATACAAACTGAAAATTTCAAAAGCAGTTCAGGTACACCTGGATTAAAAGGCCTAAATGGTTGCTTGTTCACTCTAATGATTGTTTCTTTTGCTGTGCAGAAACTCTTAAGGTTAATTAGATCCCATTTGTCTAGTTTGGCTTTTGTTGCCATTGCTTTTGGTGTTTTAGTCATGAAGTCCTTGTGTACGCCTGTGTCCTAAATGGTATTGCCTAGGTTTTCTCTAGGGTTTTTATGGTGTTAGGCCTTATGTTTAAATCTTTAATCCATCTGGAGTTAATTTTTTTATAAGGTGTAAGGAGGGAGTCCAGTTTCTGCTTCCTGCACATGGCTAGGCAGTTTTCCCAACACCATTTATTAAAGAGCGAATCCTTTCCCCATTGCTTGTTTTTATCAGGTTTTTCAAAGATCAGATGGTTGTAGATGTGTAGCATTACTTATGATGCCTCTGTTCTGTTCCATTCGTCTATATCTCTATTTTGGTACCAGTACAATGCTCTTTTGATTACTGTAGCCTTTTAGTATAGTTTGAAGTCAGGTAGCCTGATACGTCAGGCTTTGTTCTTTTTGCTTAGGATTGTCTTGGCTATGCAGGCTCTTTTTTGGTTCCATATGAACCAACAGAATGGGAAAAAGTTTTTTCAAGCTACTCATCTGACAAAGGGCTAATATCCAGAATCTACAAAGAACTAAAACAAATATACAAGAAAAAAACAAACAACCGAATCAACAGACCCTTTTCAAAAGAAGACATTTATGAGGCCAACAAACATATGAAAAAATGCTCATCATCACTGGTCATTAGAGAAATGCAAATCAAAACCACACTGAGAGACCATCTCATGCCATTTAGAATGGTGATCATTTAAAAATCTGGAGACAACACATGCTGGACAGGATGTGAAGAAATAGGAATGCTTTTATACTGTCAGTGGGAATGTAAATTAGTGCAACCATTGTGGAAGACAATGTGGCGATTCCTCAAGGATCTAGAAATAGAAATTCCATTAGACTCAGCAATCCCATTACTGAGTATATACCCAAAGGATTGTAAATTGATCTATTATAAAGACACATGCACATGTATGTTCATTGTGGTGCTGTTTACAATAGCAAAGACTTGGAACCAACCAAAATGCCCATCAAAGATAGACTGGATAAAGAAAATGTGGCACATATATACTATGGAATACTATGTAGCCATAAAAAAGGATGAGTTCATGTTCTTTGCAGGGACATGGATGAATCTGGAAACCATCATTCTCAGCAAACTGACACAAAAACAGAAAACCAAACACCGAATGTTCTCACTCATAAGTGGGTGTTGAACATTGAGAACACATGGACACACTAGGGTCTGTTGGGGTTGGGGGCTAGGGGAGATATAGCAGGGGGTGGGGAGGTTGGGGAGGGATAACATTAGGAGAAATACATAATGTAGGTGACAGGGGAATGGATGCAGCAAACCATCATGGCATGTGTATACCTATGTAACAATCCTGCAAGATCTGCACATGTACCCCAGAACTTAAAGTAAAATAAAAATAAAGGCTTAAATGTTGTCTTGAGCCCATTGGCTTTACCTTTTCTCTGCTTTCATTTTTGTTAGCTTTAGTCTCAGATGGGATCACATGTGTTAGCCAAGATGGCTATACATGGCTCTACACCTTTCTCAGTTTTCCACAGTGTCTGAGTATTTATTGTTTGGTCTTATCTCATATATCATTTTCCGGAGCCAGTCATTTTGGCATTTGATTAGTAAAGCCTGAGAAAAAAAAAATCCCCCTTTTTTGACTCAATGTAGGGTTAGTCGTATTCACACATGGACTGAATTGGGGGTAGAGAAGGAAGGCAGTTAGAGGTTTTATTGGAAAAGAATGCACTCTCTGGGAGGAAGGGATACTAGAAAGACAAAATAAAATATGTCTACCACAATATTTATCTTGGTACTGGGTTTACCTATAATCTGTTATGTACTTTTTTGTTCTCTGTATTTTCCAATAATTCTACAATAGCCATGTATTGCAGGAATATTAACAAAAATACAAATGAGATACTGTACATAATAGTGTACTCTAGAGAGCTGTATAATGCAAGAGATTATTACAATTGACTGAATTTTTTTAATAGTAGAATAGGATAAGAAAGAACATCAACCAAAATATCTTTAATCCCCAGCATTTTAGAATGATTGAGACTGTTCATGTAATTTTTTAAAAATATGCCTGATCTAAATAAAGAATTTGAATTTTTTTTTTTCTGGCATAGATCAGTTGTTGTTTCTAAAGGAAGATTTTGTCTATTTACTTTGAATGCCAGTGAAATACTGTGGCTCCTTACAAAAACTGAGCACCTATGTCTCTATGTACTTTAAGGCTTAAGAGAGCTTTTTCTCATTTTTCCATTTTTGAATCATGTTCCATTATTTATTTTTAGCATTTCAGATTGTCAGTATATTGGGCCTATACTGGATCTTAGAGTTGATGGAGTCTCTTGCTAAAAAGTGGCTCATAATGGTATCATTTGACTTTCAACAGGGTTCCACGAGTGTATTCTATTGAGTCAATCATACTGAGGAAAACAATCTAGATAATTGTCTTCAGCTGAAACTTACCGTGATGTTTGTTTTTTTTTCTCGCCCCCTCATCTTTCACAGTTTTTCAAAGGAGCCAGCTTATAGAAGGGTTCTGTATATGATCAATTCTCTTAGGTCAGGTTACCCAGGAAACAGTCTGAGGCAGAGATTTGCAAGCAGAACGAGGTGTGCTGGGTAGTGCCCTGGAACACCACCTGCAAGGGAGTAATGAAGTAAGATTCCACAGAGGGAAAAGTTACTTTGCGATGTGGTCAGAACAAAGGCCATCAGCCGACCCTACAGGGAGCTATGGAGCTGCAATGACCCTTCAGCGTTGTCCCAGATGGAGGCAATCTAGCTGTGCTTTTGTATTTCAACAGAAACCAGTGTGGGCTGCCTCTGGGAAGGACGCACGATGTAGGTGAGGCAGCTGCCTTTGAACGAGCACCATTCTTTGTTGTTTTATTCTTTTTCCGTATTTCCTCAATCCAATTTCGTGACCTCGTTTTTTAAATTAATGCTTAATTTTTGTGAGTTTGTAGTAGGTGTGTATATTTATGGGGTATATGAGATATTTTGATGCAGACATACAAGGCGTAATAATCACGCGGGTATATGGAGTATCCATCTCCTCAAGCATTTATCCTTTGTCTTACAAACGATCTAATTATACCTTTTAAGTAATTTTAAGTGTACAATTAAACTATTATTGACTATAGACACCCTGTTGTGCTATCGAATATTAGACCTTGTCCCCATCCCAGAGCCTTCCCAGCCTCTGGTAATCATCCTTCTACTTAATGAGCGCAATTGTAAAGGGGAATCACCTGTAAGCCTTCAGCAGCCAACATTTCTGGTCAATGGAGAGATGAGTACCTCTGTGAGCGCAACACAGCTTTTGCCACATATATATGGTGAATTTATAGTGCTATTTAGAAATAGGAACAAAAACAACATTTGAGTAATCTGAATAATTAGGGCAAAAGTCGAATTAAAGACTTTGCTATTTATATTTAGCTATTAAAATCAGTTTGATTTTTATAATAAAAATACTTTTTTTCAATCTTTTAATTGATTCCGAAAGGTTTCTTTTTTTTCCCAGTATTTCTTTTTCTTCAGCCTGAGGAACTTCCTTAAATTCTTCTTACAGTTTAGCTGGGCTGGCAACTAATTGTCTTTGTTGTTCTTTGATTTGAAAATGCTTTCATTTCCCATTCATTCCCAAGGTATATTTTTGCTGAATATAAAATCTGAATTGAAAGGTTTATCTTTTTGTTTGCACATTCTTCCTGTCAATACTTTAAAGACTTTGTGTCACTATTGGTCTTGATAGATTTTGATGAGAAATTCATAGCCATTCAAATTGTTACTCCCCTCTGTGTAATATATTAGTTTTGTTTGTAATGTCATTTTTTTGCATTTTATTATGTGTCTAAGCATCGTTTTCTTAGAATTTTTCCTATTTGGAATTTACTTAGCTTTGAGATTCTGCAAAATTTTGTATCTCATCAAATTTAGGATATTTTCAGGTATATTTCTTCAAATGCATTTCTGATTTTGTGAAGAATAATGGTGATATTTCGATGGGAATTGCACTGAATTTGTAGTTTGCTTTTGGCAGTATGGTAATTTTCACAATATTGATTCTACCCATCCATGAGCATGGAATGTGCTTCCATTTATTTTTGCTGTCTGTGATTTATTTCAGCAGTGTTTTGTAGTGTTCTTTGTAGAGGTCTTTCACTTTTTTATTGGAAGTTGAATTCACTGGTTTGTGGAAGTTTGACTGTGCATATACGGTCCTGAGACCTGAGCCCTCTGCTTTTTATGTTGTTTCAGTTTCTGCAGGACGTCTTAGATACACTCTTTGTGATTTTGGATGATAATACAGAGAAATACGGCCTGTTGGTTTTTCAGTCACTGGTAAGTCACTTTCCTGACTCTTTACTTTTATTAATTAGTCCTGTCATATGTTTCAGAAAAATAAAGGGAAGCAATTTATTAGAGTGAATCAGCAAAAGACATAGATGTTTTCAATAGAAAAGGAACTGTTGCCCAGAGGGGACCAACCAACCTACCAGGAAAATCAAATCTGAAGAATCTAGTATAATCAAGTATAGACCTTGGCTTTGTAGTTTCTGGATCTTCAGTCTCATCACTATTGCAGTATTGCCTGGTCTCTGAAATAGTGACTTCCATGAGGTCGGAAACCCAGAGAGTAATAGAAGAAATCAAATGGCCCATTTTTTCACTTACAGAGTAGGATATAATCACCACTCAATACCACCTTAATCCTGCAAGAATGGCTATAATCAAAAATCAAAAATAATAGATGTTGTCATGGATGTAGTGAATAGGGAACACTTCTACACTGCTGGTGGGAATGTAAGCTAGTGCAACCACTATGGAAACAGTTTGGAGATCCCTGGAAGAACTAGTAGAACTACCATTTGATCCAGCAATCCCACTACTGAGCATCTACCCAGAGGGAAAAAAGTCATTATACTAAAACAATGCTTGCACACATATGTTTATAGCAGCACAGTTCTCAATTGCAAAAATGTGGAACCAACTTAAATGCCCATCAATCAATGAGTGGATAAATAAACTGTAATTATGATGGAATACTGCTCAGCCATAAAAAAGGATGAATTAATAGCATTTGCAGCACCCTGAATGGGATTGGAGACTATTATTTTAAGTGAAGTGACTCAGCAATGGAAAACCAAACATTGTATGTTCTCTCATTTATAAGTGAGAGCTAAACTATGAGGATGCAAAGGCATAAGAATGGCACAGTAGATTTTGGGGACTCAGGGGAAAGGGTGGGAGGGGGTTAGGGATAAAATCATTCCTTTCTAAGACTGAATAATGTTCCATTGTATATATTTACCACATTTTTAAATTCAATTATTCACCAATCTGTGGACACTTGAGTTACTTCTACTTTTTGACTATTGTAAATACTGCTATGAATATAGGTATGCAAATATCTCTTCAAGATCCTGCTTTCACTTCTTTTGGGTATATACAGAGATGTGGGATGGCTTGATCATGTAGCATTCATAAGTTAAGGGACAAAATGGGAAATTTGACAGCAAACTGGAAATTTTTTAAAGTCACTATTATTAAACACGTGAATAAAATAATTAAAATTAAGATCTCAGGAGTTAAGGTCAGCTGAATGAGTTTAATCAGCAGATTATACAAAATTGGAAAAATTAATAAATTGAAATTAAGATCAAATAAAATATATGAACTGAAGCCAGAAACTTCAAAAGGATAGAAAATATGGATAATAACATAATGAATATTTAGAATATAGCACAAATGTCAAGTAAATTAATTGGACTCCTAAAAAGAGGAATGAATTGGGTAGAAGGAAGAGTTGAGAAGATTGTGACTGAAAAGTTTTTTTTAACTACTTTAAAAATTCAAGATAGAGATTTAAGAAGTCCTGTAAAACCCAAGCAGCATAGATAGAAGGAAAAACATGCTAAGGGAAGCCATTATAAAATTGCTGAAAGCAAAAGATACATAATAAATCTTAAAAGCAGCCAGAAATCTACAGATTCAGCTAAATCTGTATCAAAATGCCTTCTCTTTTGAAGAAATTTATGAGCTGATTCTAAAATTAAAATGGAAATGCAAATAATCAACTACATATAATATTTTTAAAAAAATGAACAAAGTTATAATACATATATTATCTACCTTTAAGAACTACTGTAAAGCTTTAAGAACTACTATAAAGACTAATGTAGTACTGGTATAATAAATAACAAATAGATTCCTAGATCCAATTAGAAAGTCCAGATATAGATCTGCCTAAATAAAGACAACTTATTTTAACCAAGATGTTAAATTAAGTCCATAAAAAAAGGAAAGCCTTTTTAACAATGATGCTGGATCAATTCTATATGTATCATTCCATACACCCAAATTAAACTAATTCAGGATGATTCCAAGGCCTAAGTGTGAAATCTGCCACCATAAATCTTATGGAATAAAATATGCAAAAATGTCTTTTTCATTTTGAGTAGATGAACTTTTATTAGACAAAATACAAAAAGCACTAAACATTATAAAAATCAATAATATTGACTTTATCAATATTAAAAAGAAAACCTCTGCTTATCAACAGAAAGTATTAAGAAAACGAATAGGCAAACCACAGACTGAAGTAAAATATTTGCAATGCATAAATTGAACAAGGTCTTTAATCTAGAATACATAAAGAGCTTCTACAAATCAACATTGTAAACACAAACAACCAGCCCAGGCAACATAGTGAGACTTCATCCCTTCAAAAAATAAATATTAGACATACATGGTGTCACACATCTGCAGTCTCACTTACTTTAGAGGCTAAGGCAGGAGAATTCCTTGAGCCCAGGAGGTTGAGGCTGCAATGAGTTATAATCATGCCACCTACTCCAGCCTGAGCAACAGAGTGAGTGTCTCAAGAAAACCAGAGTAAAATAACCAAATAAAAAAGTCGAAACTTTTGAACAGATGCTTGTCAAAAGAATATGTAAGAGTGACCCATAAATACAAGCCTGTAAAAAATCTTCAACATCTTTAATCATCAAGTAACACACATTAAAACCACAATAGTATACTACATTATAACCAATGAAATGGATATAATTAAGAGTGACAATGTTAAGTGTTCACAAGGATCAGGAGCAGCTATAACTCTCATGAATACCAGTGGGCATGTAAAATTGTACAAATACTTAGGAAGTTTCATATAACATTAAACACACATCTCTCCCAGGGATTCCATTTCTAGCTATTTACACAAGACAGAAAAAAGAAATGTCCACAGAAATGTTTATAAAAATATTTACCACATGTTCATTATAATAGACCCAAATTTGAAACTCAAATCCTCATCAACAGGAGAGTAGAATAAGCTATTTTTGATATAGTAATACTATAGAATACTGATTGACAATTAAAAGGAAATAAATAGTACCAATATATGTCATATTGTGAATGAATCTTATAAATAATTTTAAGCAAAAGAATACAGACATAAAATACCTTTTGCTGTAGGAGTTCACTTATTTAAGGTCCAAGAACAGGACTATCATAATAGAATTTAGGATAGTAATACTTCAAGTAGAAGTTTGGAATTGAATGGAAAAAAGCAAGATGGTACTTTCCGGAGTGATGAATATGGTCTACATTGTATTTTTCTTTAGATAGTAATTACATGAGTGAATAATTTTTCAAAATCCTATTTTATCGCATGTAAGTTACAACTCAATACAAAAGGAAACTAGTGAAGTATTGCTACATATAAGAATGTCTAAAAATAAAAACAAAACAAATAACGGTAATTGCAAGTATTGAGAGGGTTATGAACCCATGGAACATCCAAGAAGTCCCAGTAGTAGGGCAAGTTAACACAACCAGTTTGGAAAACTAAAGGTTAGTGTTTGCCAGGCTTTGACTTAGTGATTACACTGCTAGATACTGTATATTACCAAAAGAAATGTGTAGAAAAGGCTGGTCTGGGTTGTCTATAACAGCATCATTTTAATAGCAAGTTTTGTAGTATATTTATATATAGCAATGAAAACTGTCACAACCATATGGAAAAAATCATATAACTGTAATATTTAGTAAAAGAAACCCACAAAGAATAATTACATACCATGTGAGTTCACTTACGTAAATTTCAAAAATAATTTTATTTAGATTGATTCTGTGTCTTTGCTATTGTGAACCGTGCTGCAATGAACATACGCATGTATGTAACTTTTAAACAGAATGATTTATACTCCTTTTGGTGTTTACTCAGTAATGGGATTTCTGGGTCAAATGGTATTTCTGTCACTAGGTCTTTGAGGAATTGCCACACTGTCTTCCACAATGGTTGAACTAACTTATATTCCCACGAACAGTGTAAAAGCGTTCCATTTTCTCTGCAACCTCACTAGCGTCTGTTGTTTTTTTGACTTTTTAATAGCTAATGGATGCTGGGGTTAATATCTGAGTGATGGGATGATCTGTGCAGCTAACCACCATGGCACACATTTACCTAGGTAACAAACTTGCACATCCTGCATATGTACCTCTGAACTTAAAATAAAAGTTGGAAATTTAAAAATAAAATAAGTTATGAATTTCTCTGCATTTTTGTTCCAGTATTTTATTTTAATTTCAGAAAGGTCATTATAAAAGAGATGAGAGAGTCTATGCTGTGGATCAGATTAGGTAAAGAGGAAGAGGAGGCTTAGACAAGAAACAAAGAAATTTATATTTAGTTTCCATTTTTACTATCATAAAAATAGCATCTCTCTTATAACATTTGTTCAATTTTTTTCTTCATTGATTTTTACTATATTCTTACTGGAATAAAGTCACAAGTCTTTAGCCTTTTGAAAAATTTTTGTTCTTCCCTTTCATGTGTACTCTGCATGACACTTTTTACAGTTCAATAATGTCATACTACCTTATTATCTTGCTGAATATTTTATGCATAGGCTGTTCTTTCTACATTTGCTTTCACAACTTTTCTGGTTTTCCATTGACTCCCAAATACTAGCTTTCTGGTGATGCTAATACCTTTTGCAAGTCTGTTATACCCCTTTCAGCTTTTATAAAAGTACACCAGAATTTCTGATTGCACCTTTAAATAGTATAATTAACACACTAAATTTTGATATTAGGAAATTATGAATATAATCATAAGAATTGTGATTTAAATATATTATTACCCTCTTGTTTAATTTATATATAGTGTATACTTGTAAAAAACTACTGTAGCCTCAGATTATTGCTCAAATCTAGTTATATGTCTTATTCTGCCATCCAGTCCTTTCGGAGTAAATAATTGCTTTGTAATACATAAATTACCTTATTAGGAAGATGGGTTATATAGATATCTACATGATTCCAAGTATTTTCCTTGTGAAGTGCCAGTTTTTTTTTTTTAAGAAAAAGAAAAGGAGAAAGAAAAAAAGAAACAGCAAAAGAAAGGAAAAAAAAGAATGAAAGAGAGAAAGAAAGAGGACGAGAAAGAGGGAGAGAGAATGGGATTCTTGTTTTATTGCCCAGGCTAGAATGCAGTCTAAAAATGAGTATTAAAAACCTCTTTTATGCCAATAATTGTGCTTAACAATGGGGACAGGAAGGAATAGGGGATGAAAATAACAAATAAGCAGACAACCAATATTTTATTTAAACCTGTGAAATGCTATGCAATTGCTGAGGAGTGATTTACTTCTAATTATGTGATCACTTTTAAAATAGGTATAACGTGATACTGAGAAAAATGTATGTTTTGTGGATTTGTGGGAGGAGAGTTCTGTAAATATTTGTTAAGTCTAGTTGTTCCAGGTCTGAGTTCAAGTCCTGGATATCCTTGTTGATTTTCTATCTCGTTGATCTATGTAATATTGACAGTGTAGTGTTAAAGTCTCCCACTATTATTGTG